>JARPMJ010006820.1:0-49016 GCA_033366665.1 Phoxinus dragarum | reverse complement strand
AATAACTTTTGTACAGTTTGTCAGAAAATCATAAATGTGGTATCTATGGATTCCTTGGGTCATGCCGAATCCGAGGATGCCAATTTTGTCAGGATGGGAGGTACCACGTGTCCGCCATTTTGAATTTTGACATAATTTGCAATAATTTTTAAACTATTTGACATATCTTCACAAAATTTAGTATGGATCATCGACACAATGTCCTGAAGGTACATGAGAACAATGAACACAGCGCCACCTAGTGTTCCAGAGATATAAGGTATTTTTCAAAAACGCTTATAACTTTTGAAAACATTGTTCAAATTTCGATTTCTTTACGTCATTATGTTTCCTGGCGTATGCTGATTCCGGTGATATCTCATTTGTCATTTTCCAATAATGTGACTATCCGCCATTTTGGAACAAATGAAAAAACAGTTTTTTCACTACTTCTCCTTCAAATCTTTCTAAATTTTGTCCAAAATTTGATCAGATGTTCTTTGGACTGAGACGCACAGAAATGACTGAATAGATTTTTTATATTCGCTACCGTTCCCGAGATATTCATCTTCGAAGTTGACCTAGCCTGTGTTTGTTTCCTTATGCTAGTTAGCTTAGCATAATAATTGGTTAGCATGCTAACCAGATGCCATTCTTTCTAATGTGGCTCTTCAGCTATCAGGATAACCATAAGCTTCATTAGCATTAAGCTAGCTTAGCATGCTAATCTCGTTAACATGATTTTGTGTGCTTATTCTTACACTGAAGCCTATCCTCTGCAGCTTTGAAAGTTACGTCCTCTGAGTGGCGCAATTTGATAAACCACGTGTCTCGAATCTCGAACCATTCTGGTCGTGGGTTCGAATCCCGTGTGATACATGCAAGAGATACTGTGGCCTTAAGTGGTGGAAAAGTTGTTTCAGTTCTGCACATGATGTGTCTCTGAGAAAGGATCTCCATAAAAATAACATGCAGCAAATTTATATAAAAAATCTTCATTTTGAGTACATTTTCATAACTCTCTGTAAAATTAAGCAAACCACAGTGTATGAGTATAAAGCAAATGCTGAGTAAAGCAAAAGGCTATAACTTTGAAGATTGTTTAATCAAATCCGATGTGTAGCAAAGCATTAAACCATGTGAATTGTGGAATGTTCAAAAGATTCCTGTTAAAAAATAAATAAAAAATCATGTAGCCTATCCAAACCAGCCAAACATCCAAAAGGGCTTGGCCCCGGAAAGGCTGCTTGCAGCTTTAATTATTTTGTATTTTAATAGACATTAGTAGTAGTAGTAGTATAGTTCAGGGGACATGTTCTTTTATATCTAACCAATAAAATATTATTTTGATAATACAGTATTGAAACATATTTTATAGGAAAAATGACTCGTGACTCATTGGTGAGGAAACAAACAAATATACAGCAATGTCTTATCTTTATAAACAGTCATTTTCTTTAATCTAACCATGACAGAAAGTTTATAAACAAATACAAATGAATTATTTATAATAATAAAATGTTATATTTATACTGTAATTTATTGTTTATATGAAGAATTGTACTGCACTCCCCAAATGTAAACTGATTGTGTATATTTTGCTAAATAAATAGGCTAAATAAATCTGGAGAGAAAGGTCAGATGAGGTAGTCCTTGAATATTCCTGATGGACCCCAACCAACACAAAAAAAAGATGCACATGAACAAGATTTCATAAATTGTAATTATTTTAAAAAATATTAAATTATTAACTAGCAGTATTCAACGCAATCTGTCATGTAAAAAAAAGGTAAAAGCAAAAACGTCAGTTTCATTACAGTACGACAGATGTGTAGGTTGTCCGGTGATTTCGCCTGCCTGAAACTCTCACCACCGCGGCGCCTGACAGCTCGAGCAATCGCCGTCAATCATTCATTCAGTCTTTTTCTCCGTTTCTCTCTGTCGGAATCTCCCGAACCGGCTCCAGCATGTTCGAGGAGGCCAGCGAGGTGTTGGAGAACATGCTAAAGTGGTCGTTCCCGCTGAGTTTGGTGCTGTTTCTGGTGCTGGTGTGTCCGCTGCGCGCGGAAGCGGCGCATGAGTTCAGCGTGTACCGCATGCAGCAGTACGACCTGCAGGGACAAACCTACGGTAATAAACCGACACAACACGCTTTATATACCAATATAATGCTTTATTAACATCTCTCGCTTTGTATTTGGGACATGTGGTGGCGTAGTGGGTTATTAACCCACGTCTGCTGGGGTTTAAACCTAACGTTACAACCTTTCAGTTATCAACAACACCCCAGACATGGTGTTACCGTGTTTGAAGTGTTTCTAGGTTCAAAATGTGCTCCAGGGCTCGTAACTGAATGGTTGTGAACTCGAACCAATCAATGGTTTAATAATGGACTTTCATATTTACATGTCGTACTGTGTTAAATACCGCGGTATTTACCCGCGTTACTCTCACATTGACGCAGCACTTTTATTTATGTACTATTATAGTTTTACGTTTTTAAATTTAGTTTTAGTATTTCGTTTTGATATGTGCTTTTGTCCTTTTTACTACTTCAGTTTGTTCAGCTTCATTTCAGTTTGTTTTTATCTTTTTCTAGTTTGTTATTTTAGTGCTTCAACTTTAACATGTTTCAGTTCTGTTCAATTTAGTTAATTTTTTTAGTTAACACGGTATACCTTGGTACAAGATTACTTCAAGAAATACCATGGTATTACCACAGTGACTCCTTCGTAGCTCTTTATGTGTAAAGTTTTATTTTTTGCAGTGCTATTTTAGTATTATTTAATACTACTATAGTTTTGTCTTATTTTTAAATTAGCAATAGCTTTAGACTTAGTTAAGGATAATAACCCTTCATTGAAGTGTTAGGATGTGGCAGTTTATCAAACATCTCTTCTTCATGAGAATTCATGAATCAAACTGGTTTTACAGGCGATTACAGACTTCTCAGATATTTATTTGATATATTTTGGTGAAGAGAAACATTTGTTAACACTTTATTGGTGACATATTTACATGTTAATATATGTAGGCTACTCAATTATGCACAATTACAAGTAACTAACCCTAAACGTAACTCTATAATAAGTATGTAGTCAATTAATTTTACTCAGTACTTATTTGAGTAAGTACAATGTAACTATTTCTACGATCAAATGCAATATGACATAGGTAGGTTTTTTCTTCAATATGTGGCACATGCATTAATAATCTGAATTGATTCGCAGGTTCCCGTAATGCCATTTTAAACACCGAGGCTCGTTCGGTGGAAGGCCGAGGTGCTCAGCCGTCGATGCGTGATGATGCGGCTCGCCGATTTCTCTTTCGAGAAATACCAGAAAGCCCTCCGGCAGTCTGCGGGCGCCGTGGTCATCATACTGCCCCAGAACATGTCCACTATGCCCCAGGACATAGTGCAGGTAACGCTGTCTGACGACTAGTGCTGGGACAATATATCGATGCATCGTGAATCGAGAAATGATTAACATTTTTCCGAATACATTGCGATTCTCTCTCGAATCGATTCTGAGTTTAGTGTTTAACAGCAGAGGGCGCTGCGTGCTCTAGACACAGCCGTACTCTGCTGGCCTCCAACGCCTTACACCAGGGGTCACCAAACTCGGTCCTGCAGAGTTTAGCTCCAACCAAGTCCAACACACCTGCCTGAAAGTTGTATACTGTACATAGTTTGTATATAGTGTATTTGTATGTATGTATTCATTTGTGTGTAACACCAACCTGCCAGGGGGGTCTGCAGATGGAAATTAGCCTAAGGCTATAATCTGACATATTTACATTTGTGAAAATGTTCATTAATATGTATTGTCCCTTTTTGTTTTGTTTTTCAAAAGAAAAAAAAAAAAAAAAAGTTTCTAGTATGCCTAGTGAGACCTTGATTAGCTGGTTCAGGTGTGTTTAATTGACCGTTCGCAAAGACCCGCCCCCCTTAGTTACTGTCGCTATGTCCGACAAACTACGCCGCTCTCACACACACACACACACCATGTTCTCACGCAGTGATAAATAAAGACAGGACAGACCAGGTTACTTTTGATATTAAACAATGTCTCACCTTTCAAATTTGGTCATTTTTTTAAAGAAATTTAAACAATAAATAGCGTTTTGTGGCTCTTTAATGTGTCGTGACAGATCGCTCAGTTAAAGCCGCTCGTGAACCGATCATCTCTTCCTTCTAGTTCATTTATAGCATCAAATAAACATGAATGAACATCAGAAGAAATGTTGTTTTAACCGCGGAAAGGCGTCAGTACACTCCGCTTCTCAAGTTCAAATCCTCCCGTGTTAATCTACTAACTCTCCTGACTGCTTTGTCGGACAAAATGGCGGATGGTGAAGTATGATTGGTCAAATCACCTGTCAATCAAGCTCCCTGCAGAGGGTCAATTGGGGTTGGAGCTAAACTCTGCAGGACGGCGGCCCTCCAGGACCGAGTTTGGTGACCCCCTGCCTTACACGCACCACTTGAACCTTCTATAAAATAATCATAAAGGTTGAAAAGGTTGAAGCGAATTACAAGGGTTTTTACATTCATCTGAGGGTGCGAGTACATTCTCAAACTCAGAGCGTGCGGGTTAAAATCTAGCCTAGATTTTTGTGATGCATTCGGAGTCGATCCACGAATCACAATGCATGGATATATTGTCCCAGCGCTACTAAGGAGCCGTTCAGAGGCGCGTGCCGTGTCCGATGTTTCCTCATGGAGGCTGATTTTGGTCTGTTTTTGTCCCCTGCAGCAGTTCATGGAGCTGGAGCCGGAGCTGTTGGCCACCGAGACCATCGTGCCCGTGTACTTCGCCCTGGAGGACGAGGAGCTGCTGTCCATCTACACACAGACACAGATCTCCTCTTCCTCACAGGGCTCTTCATCAGCGGCGGAAGGTACCCGAAATATGCACTTCTGTGGAATCCTTCATGTGCGATAAACTCTAGTTTATATGAAATGCTTTATTATAATAAATATTGTAATAATTTAAAATATTATCTTATTTTATTAAAATTAAATTTTTATACAATATTTTATATTAATATTAATATATATATATAAAATGCTAATATTTTAATAATAGTATTTAATTGTTACATTTCAGACAAATATATTAAAATACATGGTTATTTTTATATAATATTTTAATATTTCATATAATATATATATAAAATTTTTTAGTGATGCTCCGATTGATCGGCCGGCCGATCATGATCGGCCGATATTGGCTAAAAATAGCTTGATCGGCGAACCCCAAAAGCGCCGATCAAAAAAGCCGATCACGTGACGTAAATTACTCGCGCGACTTTTTTCCACCTGCATGCGTGGCGCACGGTCACACAACAGCAGACCAGAGCTTGCCAGTGGCAACATAAGTTCTTCTCCCATCTGGAAGTTTTTTAAAAAGTCATTTCCCAGAAACGCTGGCCGCAGGGAGTCATTACAAAGTAGCAAAAAAAGTAGTCGTAGCCTACAAAGCGGAGCTGTAGAGCAGGGGTCTCCAACACGGCGCTCGCGCGCGGCCCAGTAGCTCGTGGCCTGACTGGAGGGAGCTCGCCAAGGGGCCGTTCACATATCGCGTCTTTTGCGCGCTCAAGTTTGTTCTTTCAAATGTAGGCGTGCGGCAAGCGCGCTCATTATAAAAGCGATGCGGGCCGTTTTTCCACGCGCAGCGAGATGAAGAAATATCAACTTCAGAATTCCGCAAAAGCTACTAAAACTTCTTTGTCGTTGTGGAGAGCGCAGTGCATGGTTGCATAGCAACGACAGACGCCACGGGAAAATCGGACCGAATTTTACTAATTAATAATAACATATAAGCTAATGTGCATTGTACACGTCAGTAATTGATCTTTTTTTGACTCATTCTTTTTATAAGAAAATTATTTAAAGCTGCAGTCCGGAACTTTTTTGGGTTTAAAAATATAAAAAAAGACATTTTTGAAAAAAAACGTAACCAGCCAGTGTTCAAAACGATCTGCTTGCCTTACCTCGATTCAAAACGGTAAGCTTGTAATAATGATTTTAATTCCAGTGGTACTGGTGGATTTCCGCGGGAATTTCGAGCATGTCTTTGCGTCATTACGTCACTTCTGTACACATAGAGAATGAGTCCCCGGCTAGCGTGTGTGGATGATGGAGGTGGAGATTTAGTTTAGCACTTGGTATGGCGGATCCCGAAAGTTTAAAAGCGACAATCACCAGTGACAACTGGAGATTCACCAGTTGTAAAACCCAAAGACTTCGGACTTCAGAGTGGCTACAGAAAAAAAATATATTTTTCACGTTTTGACGTGATATAAGCAATCGTTAGATTTAATCAGCATGATATAGCTACTGCAATGCTTCCCCCCACCCCCCGAATTTGGTCCGAACAAAAGTGAATGTTACTTACTTGTTCAGATGACATTTTCCGATGAAAATTCTAATGTTGACACTTTCAAAAAGTATACTCTGAGATTGCTGATGACAGTACAGTATCCACAGCGACGCGGGGCAGCGACATGTTCTCCTCAATACATTGTGTTCATCCGCGCTGTTTCATGCCGATGTACTACCCACGCACAGTTAATAATTCCGCGAATAACTGCAATTGCAGATTTCGAACAGAGATGGCGACAAAGAGGAAAAACGACGGACTGCAGCTTTAAATATGAGGTTTATCTTTTTATAAAACCTTTTTTGTCAAAACTTTATTTGCACTTGTACATGTTAGTAGATAACATGTTGCAAGACACTCTTAAAATCTAGCCATAATTTATGTTATTATTTTTAATGCTTATGTAAACAAAAAGTGCATATTGATGCTAATTTTATTTGTTATTTGCTGGTTAATGCGTCGTGTAGGTCTTAAATTTCAATTTTTATGATCTTAAAATGTCTTAAAACGGTCTTACATTTGACTTACAAAAGTTATTTCATGAATTTTTGTCTGATTTTTCATAATTGGTTGTTCCAGATTTTTTTTTCTTGCCACCTCATAGTTACCGGTAGTTTAATTTCTACAAATGGTGCAGACTCTGCTAGATTATGGATAAAAGATTCCCATTCCACTGCCATTCTATGATCGGCAGTGATCGGCAATCGGCAGATCATGATTTTGGTAATCGGTGATCGGCCCCAAAAATGCTGATCGGAGCATCTCTAAAAATTTTTATATTTTTTATACATATTATATTAATATATTTTTTATAATATATATACTATATATATATATATATATATATATATATATATATATATATATATATACATATATATATATATATATATATATATATCATAAGGTGTATATATAACATTTTATATATTGTAATGAATTATTTATATAAAATATGTTGTATTAATGCATACATATAAATATACTTTATTTTATAATCATTTTTATACATATTAATGTATTATACCGTGTGTGTATGTTTACATAAGTGTTTTATAGTTAATGTGTATGCATTTGTTTTTGCACAGTGCTGCTGCACACAGCGACAGCTAATGGTTTTCAGATGGTGACCAGTGGAGCGCAGAGTAAAGCTGTCAGTGACTGGGCCATTACCAGTCTAGAGGTGAGTGTAACTGATGCCAGAAAACACCAGTTTACCCATAATGCCAGATTCTGTCATCAGTTACTCGTGATGTCCTACCAAACCTGCATGACTTTCCTTGTTCTCTGAACCAAAATGTTGTTTTGAAAAACATTTCAAGCTGCTTTATCATCTAGTGAAAGTTGAAAACTATAATAAAAGTAGTTCTGGACTACGAGAGTCTTCTAAAGCCGAATTTGTGGCAAAAATTGAAGCAATTATTTGCTCAGACTTGGCCAATAAGGACGCATCACAGCAGGTTTTGACATTAATGTAGAGCTGAGAAATCAGTTTTTTTGTTTAAAAGAAAGATCGTGATTATATTGTTATATATATTGATGAAGTAGATTACACGGTTATATATAATATATGTAATTAACTACATGTTCTGACTGTTAATTGCCGTAGTCTATGTAAGGTAGTACAGACATCATTTAAGTCACCCATGTGACTACCTACGTTTTTATGAAGCGATGTGCCCAAAAAAACATAATTTACCACTTTATTTACAAAATATGAATCTCCAACGTGCGTTCACGAGAGCACATGACACATGTTGTGTTGATGAAAGAGCTGGTGTTGTTGTGTGAACGCACTTTGGAGATTGTTATTGTGTAAATAAAAACTACAACTGTAAATTTGACCTTGTGTTGCGCAACTGTCGACTTTTAAAGTGAGAAATGGCAGAAATGTCACTCAATATTAGGGGTGTAACGATACACCAATGCCACGGTTCGGTTCATATCACGGTTTTGGAGCCTCGGTTCGGTTCGGTGCGGTTTGCTGTGAGGTTCCTGGCAGGGCACCAAGAATAAAGAACACTATTCACTTTTAACTTAATAACAATACCAATAATTTAACTCATTAACTATCTATTTACTGTATTATTTATTCATCTTTGTTAATCTTAGTTAATAAAAATACAGCTGTTCATCCTTTGTTTATTCATGTTACTTCACAGTGCATTAGGCTAACTAATGTTAACAACTTTTGATTTTAATAAGGCTACTAGTAAATGGTGAAATTAACATTAACAAAGATTAATAATAAAATGCTAGAAGTGCAGTTTATTAATAGTTAATGTTAACTAAATGTAGTTAACTAGAGTTTAATAAATTGAACTTTATTGTAAAGTATTACCGATTTAGACGTCTGGTGAGTTGTTGGATAGATCAGTTGTTTTAACCATTCATTAAATGGAATCGGTTCAAATGAGTCATTAGTGCGCGGATCGGAGGAGTCATTAGCGCCGTGTACGCGTTGTGTGATTATCCCGTTAGTTTAGGACATTGCACAAGATGTCTGTCAACACAGAAAACATTTAATCACTGGATAGGTGTGTATGTTTATTGAAAGTGTGGTTTGTCTCAGCTGAATGTGCGGAACGCTTTTCAGAGAAGATAAGGCAACGTTTTTTTTAGCACAATACACACCGGTAATTCAGGAAAAAAATCTCCCAATGCTCCACGTGAAGCTTCGGTCTTCCAACCTTTTACCATCGTGTCAATTCAAGATTTTGATTAATATGCGCGAGGGAGGGAGTGCAAGACAGTTTAAAGACGTGAGAGTGCGCGCGCGCGGCCGGGCTCTCTCTCTCTGCTCGTTTTGTGTCATAAGGTGAAGTGAGAGCTGGGCGGGGCGCTTTCGGTTCGAAATGAGAGTATCGTGGGTCGAACCGTAGGTGGTGTATCGCGGTTTTTCGGTTCGGTTTGAATATCGTTACACCCCTACTCAATATGAACTCGAACTTTATTGTCATTATACATATGTGACCCTCGACCACAAAACCAGTCACATGGGTCAATTTTTTTCGAAATTGAGATTTATACATCATCTGAAAGCTGAATAAATAATCTTTCCATTGATGTGTGGTTTGTTAGGATAGGACAATATGTGGTCGAGACACAACTATTGAAAATCTGGAATCTGAGGAGCAAAAATATCTAAACATTGAGAAAATCTCCTTTAAAGTTGTGCATTTATGTTCACTATTGTGCTGCATTCACTCACAAAAATACATGTTTTATATATTTACGGGAGGAAATTTACTAAATATCTTCATGGAACATGATCTTAATATCCTAATGATTTTTGGCATAAAAGAAAAATTGATAATTTTGACCCATACAATGTATTGTTGGCCATTGCCACAGATATACTCGTGCGTCATGTGACTGGTTTTGTGATCCAGGGTCACATATAGTACAACAAAATTCTATCTGGTGAATGAATCTCAGTTAAAGAACTGAACAAAAACACTTAAAACAAACAACAACAATAAGCAATATGGCTTTGAGTCTAACTACTTGTCTTTTAACTCTCTCAAAATTAGAAAAGCATGATTTCCATCATATAATCTCTGTTGTGTCCTCAGGGGCGTCTCACCGGTGCGGGAGAAGATCTGCCCACTATCGTCCTGGTGGCTCACTACGACTCTTTCGGAGTTGCTCCGGTAAGGCCCTCGTGTCGCTCGATGAGGTGTAGAGGGAATACACTGACGTTACTTTCTTCAGCCGGCCTGAGTGTCAGACTGAGTGACTAGAGTTAACAGGGAATAATACATCAAGCAAATTTGCCTGTTAACGCTTTATATAAATACAATATGGGTCTAAATCCATGTGATCATTCATATCAATGTTATATATATCATCATACTGTCCAGCCTTAAAACTTGTATAGTTTTTTTGTCTGTGTTTATTTAAAAACATCAGATTTAGCAGAATATACGACGGTAAATATTTAATTGATGTGTTGTCAATCAAATATATAACAATACAATATATAGGGTATGATTTTACCCCTAAATGACACCTCCAAATCCAGCTTTCTCTGCCTGGATCCAGTTGTTTCTGTGAATTGCAATGATCTATTTGCTTCTCTGTTCTGTAGCTTTCAGCAGTCTGTACAAATACACCTCAGATTTCTTGTCAAATCTAGATGTTCAGTCAATCTCAAAGCTCTTTTTAGCTTTTTCATGCGTTTTGTGTGTTTTTCTGGGCATTCACACTGAAAACAGATTCTGTCGCTCAGTGTTTCTGCCACTCAGTGTGTGTGACCGCAGTCACTCCGGCCGACGGTGACGTCACACACATATAACCTCTATTGTGTGCAGGGTTTGAAATTTACTTTTTCACTCACCGGCCAATTTGGCTACTCAATTTTTAAGCTACCGGCCATTCAGAACTTCTATTAGCCAGAAAAATAAATGAACCAGATTAACTACGTCACAGCTTATATATATATATATATATATATATATGTATGTATGTAAGGGATAATGTATAGTGAGGCGGTTGTTATAGCGAATACAACCCCTGACAGGCTGATTATGAGCCCGATGCGGAGCCTGAAGGGGTTGTATTCGCTATAACAACCACCTCGCTATACATTATCTCTCTTATTACATGGCTATCTACCAAATAAATCAATAATTTGACACAAAATATTGATTTAAAAAGGAATTTATTGATTTAAGAACGATTTATATAACGAAAATAGTCCGTTCTTTCTCTACGGTTAGAATCCCGCGTCCATGGCAACGCTCTGTTTTTCATGGCAACGGTCAGTTATACTTAGCAACGGTCTGTTATCGAGAAATAACAGACCGCATTCTACATTAGAATTCAACCAAGCAATGTAATAAATATATATGTTATAAAATTTGGATTTTATACATTAATTTCTTATTCAAACTAAATCCTGTCATCCAGCATCTCCTCCCTCTTTCATCCTCATCACCAAAAATTTGTTTTAGGAGGACAGATCAATACAGTACAAAGGACATTTAAAAAATTTAGGCTGTTGGAAAATAATACGAAAAAAATAAGTATTTTCTGTTAACCAGACTGGAAAACCAGTTAACCAGTTGCTATTGCTTCAATGCAAGTGAACAAGCGCGCCGTTATT
Source organism: Phoxinus dragarum (assembly GCA_033366665.1). Lineage (NCBI taxonomy): Eukaryota > Metazoa > Chordata > Actinopteri > Cypriniformes > Leuciscidae > Phoxinus > Phoxinus dragarum. The sequence continues at coordinate 37,544 of JARPMJ010006820.1, read as the reverse complement.
TGTTGCGTAATGACGGGCATGTTCAAGGAAGCCAGATATGAGCAGATTCTGCGCAATATGCTATATTTAATATATCCTGATGACTCACCAGTTGAGTATTTCCGCTAAATCTGCACAGATTTGGCTCACACACGAACTTCCCCAGAAAAGTGAGTAAACATAATAAGTAACACGCCAAATTGGCTCGTGATTTGACAGCGTTACTCACCACAGTTGATTTTTACCCGCATTTGGCGGGTGTTCATTTCAAAGCTTGATTGAGTGTGTGTATTGAGTGTGTGTTTTGCTTCAGTGGCTGTCGTACGGCGCGGACTCGAACGGTAGCGGTGTGGCGGTGTTGCTGGAGCTCGCGAGACTGTTTTCCAGACTCTACTCCTACAAGAGGACACATGCAGGGTAACACTTGTGCTTCGTTTAGCATAACGGATGCTTCAATCAGATTTCTGTCTGCATGCTTTAAAAAAACGTCTTTTTTATAGATACAACCTGCTGTTTTTCTTGTCGGGAGGCGGGAAGTTTAACTACCAAGGCACTAAACGCTGGCTGGAGGACAATCTGGATCACACAGGTGCGGACGTGACCTCACGAACCACACAGGGCGGGACATTCACTCGCATGTGACATTAAAAATAGATTTATTAACTGTTTATCAACTTGCACATCTAATATAGTTTAAATGAAGTGCTGTATTGTAATTAATTTGATATGTTTTATTATTATTTAATATTAATAGTAAATAAAAAATAGTAAAATATGGTATTTGGTTTGCACAATACAACATATTTACATATATTAAAATTCATATACATATATACTTTATATAATATTTGCATATTATTATTATTTTTTTATATAAATGTATAATTGTAATTTATGAAAATATACACTTATTGGCCTTTAAGTCCGTGTTAAAAATATACATAATTCCATAATTAATTTAATTAATAAATAGACTTTGTTGAAATATTTCAAAAACACTAATTAAATTCAGTATTTGATCAATTTTCACTGTGCTCCTAAATTAAAAAAATATATACATTATTTGTCTTAAATACTCAATATGTTTTACAGTCAAATATTACAATAGTAATATTTCGTACTTGGTTTAATATTGTTATTTAGTAATAATAATATTAACAATTATACGCAGCAAATGTGAAGCTTTAAAAAAAATGTGCAATCTTTATCAGGAAAAATATTCTGCTAATATGAAATTATTGTCCTTTTAAATGTCTTCTAGTTTCCCTTTATTAAGGAAAGTGTTTGATTATTTTTTTTTATTGTGCCACTAAAGTTTTTTTTTTACAAATATTTTATTGTCAAATATTATAATGCCTTAGTTTTATATTTTTTATAATAAAAAAATACTTTTAAGAAAACACTAATCTTAGATATATTTTTATTGCGCTCCTAAATATCAAATATTATAATATTGTTTGTCTTAAATACTCATATTTTTCTGTCAAATATTACAATAGTAATAGTTCTTACTTTAATAGCATTAATTTAGTAATAATAACAACAATAATAACAATCAGCAAAACACAAGCTGTTTAAAACCAATGTAATCGAAGAGAAAACACTAAAGCTTTGACCTCGTCCTTGTCTCTCAGATTCCAGTCTTCTCCAGGACAACGTGGCGTTTGTTTTGTGTCTGGACACTCTGGGTAACAGCGACAACCTTCACCTCCATGTGTCCAAGCCCCCGAAAGAGGGAAGCCCACAGCACACCCTCCTCAAAGAGCTGGAGACCGTAAGACTATCCGCTCGCTATTGAGAAATATATACGCAATAGGGCTGCCCCCTAATAGTGGACTAACCGCTAATAAAAACTACGATTTTATTAGTCGGTTAGTCGCAGAAAAAGACAAAAAAACTCCACAGGAAGTGGCGAAATCTGTAACGGACAGATCGTTCTCGGCCTATCATTTATCAACCTCAAATATGGCTAATCACTTGAAACATGAAGTCTGCTCGCTCTAATGCTAATGCTGCATTCACACCAAACGCGAACAGAGCGACTATATCGCGTCTAGTTTGACGCTTGAACATTTTGAATGCATTAGTGCGTCCAAAGAGAAATGGACGCGCGTCCGAGGCGAAATCCGCTTCTTGTGGGAGGGGCAAGTGCAGGCGGTTCTGTTTGCAAGAAAGACCGTGAAATGTAAAAATAGCCTTCTACTCTTATTGTGTCACGAAATGTAGTTTTAAGAGTTGTTCAGTCGAGAATGTAGTTGTTTAAAGCTCAAATCTGTGGTTTATTTATAAAGATAGCGCCTATTTAAATAATGTGATCTGACGTTTCGGAGCTCAGCGCTCATGTAACCCGCCTGGAGCAGCCCTTACCTCGGCTAGTCCTCCTGACGTTTGCCGCTGGTAAACCAGAAATGTTTCAATTCACAATCTATAGCTTCGGTTCTATTATATGAAACATAGAAGTTAAAATACATTAATGACTCGTTATAACGTAGGTCAAACGACTTTAATTATGGGAGTTTTTCTTCATCTCATTCAGAAATGTATGACTGCAAGTGTTCAGTGTCACATTCATAGTTAACATATAGCTGAACAATGTCATTCCTTCTTTCACGCAGGCATTTAGTCATATTACAAAATAATTTATTGAGGCCAAACATTTAAAATGACATTATAAACTAAAAAGGCGGGTCTGCCCCCGTTCATCACGTCACTTCACTACGGGACAGCAAGCAAGCAGGCTCCTGGTTTGTTAACGCGGCGCGAATTGACACCAAAGTAAAAAAAAATCAACTCGGGCGTCAATTCATCAGACTCCCATCGCGCCAGACGCTCAATTCGCCTCATTCGTGCGTCAATTCACGTCATTCGCGTAAACTGGACGCACGGATGAGGCAAATTCGCGTCTGACGCGCGAAACGCCGCAGGACCTCCAGACGCGCGCAAACGCACCAGACGCTCTATTCGCGTTTGGTGTGAATCAGTGTTGTAATGTAACGGAGTACAAATACTTCGTTACTGTACTTAAGTAGAAATTTCACGTATCTGTACTTTACTTCGCTATTTAAATTTATGTCAACTTTTACTTTTACTTATAAAATGTATACTTTTACTCCGCTACATTTTCACTAAGCATCTTCGTTACTCGTTACTACAAAATAAAATGAGAAGAAATGTGGGTTTGAGGTTTGGCGAATCACTGCTCCTAGATTGCATTACGCACGCTCTATTTCAGCGTAAAGCTTGTTTGTTGCCAAAGAAGGAGGGTGCAAAACTGAACCCGCCATGAAAGCGCGAGCCGCGGCCGCGCGCGAATCCCAACGCGACGCTTCCCGAGATAAGATGCAAGTGAAGTGGCTAAACTAAACCGCTGATTTACGGTAGAAGTTTTAAACGACCGACATAAATAATCAGTTTGCAAAGCTCATCTTCGGGAAGGGGAGATTTACAGGTAAAGATAAAGAGACTGAGAGAAGAAGAACGAGAGATGGAGATGAGAAAGGAGAGCAGGTAGAGCAATAGCCTTTTGCATACTGTGCCCAGAATGAGAATAACTTTATTACAATGGATTCCTATTTAACACAGATATACATATGTTTTTTGCCAATGACAGTGGAAAAATAATATGCCCCCGAACGCCCTAGCAAGATCACTTTTGGGACCTCTGTATTTATAAAACCCTGTGTACGGCTATTGCACTGAATATAAAATTATATTTTTGAAAAAATACAATGAATTATAAGGCTGTACAGAACAGTGCACTATTGCAGACTGATTTTTTCTTAGTAGAGCAGCTAACTGACAGTACATGCAGTGGGAGATAAACGATAACACAAGTACAGTACAGGCTACAAAACACAAACAACAACAGGTTGTACCAGTTAATAGTATGCCTATAAGAAATCCACAATAAAGTTCACAATCAAAGTTAACCGCTTCCTTTAAAAAAAAAAAAAAAAAAACTTTTTACTTTTACTTAAAATACTTAAGTACATTAAATATCAGAAAATTACTTTTCATACTTAAGTACAGTATAAATCAGATACTTTAAGACTTTTACTTAAGTAATATTCTAAAAGGTAACTTTTACTTCTACCAAAGTCTTTTTCTAGTACCATACTTGTACTTTTACTCAAGTATTGCTTTCTAGTACTTTATACAACACTGGTGTGAATGCAGCATACACTTGACAAATGTGCGCTATTATTAGGGCATATGCTAGTGTTTGTGTGGAGAGCTCTTACTGCATGACATACAGGCATCACTTGAGTTTACCTTGAAATACTCCATCATTTTTTGGTCATGCATATAAGAGTAAGGCAAAGTGTAAAGGGTCTACTTTTATTTTTTTAAACTCACAATAACAACAAAACGTTGTGCTTTTGTAAAATAATGGCGATTTCTGTCGATGAGGTCTCTGTGAACTTGAGCGCATTACATAAATGAACTGCGCATATGCCGGCCTCACAGACATGAGAAATATATCTATAGACAGCTTGAAATGTCTACGTTTGAATGAACAGATTCAAGTGGAAAATATGCTGAACAAGTAACAATAATATTCACAACTATATATATGATAATGTGAGTGGTGCATGCAGTGGCAAAAAATCGGTACGGTAGCTAGGCTGTTTCTAGTGGGTTGCTAAGGTGTTCTGGGTGGTTGCTAGGGTATTCTGGGTGGTTGCTATGGTGAGAAAGAAAGCTCATTGCTTAACTGGCTACTCTCTGCTGTCTCCCACTGTAACTTCTGTTGAGTGCAATTCACAACCTCACCACTAGATGCCGCTAAAATTACACACTGCGCCTTTAAATGAACGACTACTAGAATTTTTTTTTTTTAATCGAGGGCAGCCCTAATACGGAAAAGTCCGTGTGATGTCAAAGGGCATTGGCGGGTCATCATCATCTCTCATCATCAGGTGGCGGCCCATCAGCACCCCGAGCTGAAGTTCTCAATGGTCCACAAGAAGATCAACCTGGCGGACGACACCCTGGCGTGGGAACATGAGCGCTTCGGCATCCGCCGCCTGCCCGCCTTCACCCTGTCCCGCCTGGAGAGCCACCGCAGCCCCGAGCGCCACTCCATCATGGACATGCGGTCAGTGTCGGGAGAGGCCACCGCTGGGTGGGTGATGATTGGTGCTCTCTCTGTCGCCCCACCGTTAGTTCCCTCCCTCGCTGCTGATTGGTTGCTGCATTGATGATGTCGTCGTTGTTGTGTTTCCATGTTCTCGTAGGCCTCACGTGGATCTGACGAAACTCACTCGCAACACTAAAGTCATCGCAGAAACGCTGGCGAGAGTGATATACAACCTGACGGAGAAGGTACTGTGGCATTCTCTTCATTTGTCTTTTTCATTGCAAATATTGATTTGTATGTACATTTTAATTTGATAAATTGTTTAAATGTATAGTAATTAAATGTAATTGCAGTTTTAATGTTTTTTACAATTTACTTACGATTTAAAAAAAACAAAACATTTTTTATGATAAAGATTGTGTTTATAATGTGTGTGCTTTTTAAACCGGTCATTAATTATATATATATATATTTTATATATTATATATTTATATATATATTTTCTTTTTTTCTAAATGCCTATATTAATTAAAATAAGAAATATTACTTTTTTAAATAATTTTTTTCTGATAAAGATTTAAACAGTGTATTTTTTATGTTATTTTATTATATATGATATAGTAATAATAAAATATTATAAATATTAAATGTATATTATATTTTACATTTATTAGACATTTTTGTCATTTCTATTTCTAAATAACAATATAACACACGATAATAAATATAATACACAATGATAAATATTACTATTGTAATATTTGACTGTAAAATAAAGAAATCAAGTTTTTTTTTGTTTTTTTTTACTGCTACTAATAATAAAGAATAGCTTATTTTATTTTACAATGCAACTGTAAAAAATTATAATAATTCAACGCAATATTTTTTTAGTTAAATTGCAGACTTTGTGATTTAATAATGGCACGAAGACATATCGCAATTTTGGTTTTATTTCCATGAATCGTTCAGCCCTACCATTTGCCATCATAAATCTCAAAAATGTGGCTTTCAATAGTGTGATAATTGTCATATCTCACTCAGGGCGCCACCGGAGACCTGGAGATCTTCACCGAACAGATGGTGAGTAGAAGATGGACGGATGACATGTTACATCCCAAAATCTGCTGCCTATGTTCATCTTTCTTCTGCTGTAATGTTGCTGTTTGAGCATGAAAAAGAGTTATAAACAAAACTTTTAAGGTACAAAAAAAGTTTCAAAACTCCCTGAATTCATTGTACTCATTGTAGTCTTGAGTTTCTTCCATGAACGAACACGCCACAATGTTCCTCATTTGAATAATTAATATGCAGAATAAAGGGGCGGGGCCTGGTTGAGTTAGTTAGTAGTGTGTAAAACTGGTGGTTATGTTAAGGGGAGGGACATTTTCCAAACACACTCAAAGCGCTCGACCAATCACAACACACTACTCCAGCCGACCCAATCAGAGCACAGTGTGCTTTTCAGAAGGAGGGGCTTCATAGAGACAGGAACTAAACGGAGCGTTACTGACAGACTGGAGAGAGAGGAGCCGCAACAATGGAGAATATGAGGAAAATAATCAACATTCAAGCAGGAAAACCTGTTCTAGTAGAGCCTAAAAACATTAAAACATAATAGGTCCTCTTTAAAGGTGCTGTATGTAACTTTTTGACTCTACTAACGCATAAAAATACCATATGTTTGCAGATATTTAGTAAACAGGCTAAGTTCACATACTCATTTCTCTGAAAAACACTTCTACTTTTACTTATTATTTGACACGTTCAGTGTTGTCAGTCGGTTGTTGTGTTGGTCTGTGTGATCTCGCTCCCTGCCAGTTCACCCAATAGTATTTCAACACCCAATTTCGATCCACACAACCTAAAATGCCTCGATATCCATCTAAAAATCTCTATGAACGAGAGTATATTAAAATATGGATAAATCAACTTACCATGTAAGACCATGTAAGTCTCCTCGCGACAAATTGCGCTTGTTCCTGTTGCGTCTCCTTAAACTAGCAATCCGCGTGAGTGTCGAGACTGGGGGGTATATTTCGAATTTGGACTGCAGTACCTATGTCCACCACTAGCTGTCATTCTTACAGACTGCTCCTTTAAGGCACATTTCTCAGCATGTTTGCTTTGTCGCTGTAAACGTGACGTGTTGTTCATCATTGACGTGCGCTCCTGTATTCCCCACAGCAGGTGCAGGAGGATCAGCTGGTGTCACTGGTGGACTGGCTGACGGCACAGCCGCGAGCCGCACAGCTGCTGGATAAAGACAGTAGTATAGTTAACACACTGGAGTATTACATGAACCGCTACCTGAAGGACGTCAAGCGGCATCTGGTCAGAGCCGACAAGAGGTGAGAAGCGCTCGCCCTTTCAGTGCTCGTTCAAAATGAATATTCAGAGGTTAATGGGATTTTTTTGTTTGCATTTTTTGACAGGGACCCTGAATTTGTCTTTTATGATCAACTTAAGCAGACCATGAATGCTTATAGGTGAGACTGTCAATGATTTGATGTTTATTTAAATTAAAAATGTTAGCATTCCTTTCAAACTTTTAAAGGGATAGTTCACTTCAAAATGACACGGGAAGATATTTTGAGGATTTTTTGTAACCAAACATTTGTGAAGCAACAATACCTTCCATAGTATGGAGAGAAAAAACTGTTTTGTTACAAATATTCTTCAAAATATCTTATTTTGTGAGAAACTAATACAGGTTTTGAACAACTTGAGGGTTAGTAAATTGACAGAATTTTTATTTTTGGGTGAACTATCCCTTTAAGGTTTGCAGTGTTAATCCAGGATTTTTAAACATTATATTATTATGGGTTTTCATACTTAAACCTGGGTTAGTAATGATTTGAAAGCGGGTTTAAAGATGAGTTGACATCTTAAATGATCACATTTATGAGGTGAATAACCTTAATAACTGACCCCCGTTCCGCTTTACAAGCGTGACATTTTGCTTAACCCAGGGTTAAAAATGGCCTTAACCCTATATTAAAATTGCTGTTTGAATAATGTTGTTGCGTTTGACACAAACCAGGGTAAAACCAGCAATCTTCGACCTGCTGCTCGCTGGCTGTATCGCAGCTTATCTCGGAGTGCTGTATTTGGCCGTCCTGGTAAGACTAATATTCTGGAAATTTAGTGCACAATTTTTGTTTATTCTTTGCATGCATCATACAGTGCTGTGTTTGGTTTTGTGATTCATAATTCTTAATTTCAGTTTAAGTTAATTTTATTTCAAGGAACGGCAATTTTTTTTTATGGTTTTAGTTTTGGTTAGCTATTACCAAAAAACCCTAGCCTGGGAAAACCCAGACCACTTCCGGCAAATTTAGATTTGCTCTGCAAGTGGGTCTGGCAAAGAGCCCATTGAAACCCATTTCCAATCCGTCGAAATCGCGGCACCAATCAGAAACGTTGGGGCGGGCTTTACACGATGACGACAGAGCAGAGACGGTGACGCAGATTTTGTACATTACAAAGATGGATGCCGCCGTGGAACATCACAACATCACTCGTTCTAATCAGCTATCGCGTCTGTTTCAAGCGATTTAAAATGGTCATTTTCGTTAACACAAACAGAGAATTACTGAGAGTCTCAGATGTTTCTCCGTCGCTCTGCATACGTCATGTCATTCATCGCTCTGATTGGTTTTAGATCTATCCGACGTCCGTTGGTGACGCCCCTGTGGAAATGAATTGTCTATGGAGCTTTGCCAGACCCTAACTCAGTTACAACTGAGAGTGGTCTGGGTTTTCCCAGGCTAAAAAAACCCTGGAATTTTTTGTTTTTTTTTAAACCCATATATTTGTTATTTTTGTAATTACCATACATATTTGTCATTATCGTAATAACCATATATTTATACGTGTTTGTCATTACAGTAATAACCATATACCATATATTTATACATTTGTCATTTCCGTAATAACCATATAACATATTTATATATAACTGTCATTTTCGTAATAACCATATGACATATATTTGTATATAATTGTCATTACCGCAATAATCATATATTATACATAAGTCATTACAAAAATGACCATATATGATATATTATGGATATTTGTCATTACCCTAATAACCATATACCATATATTTATACATATTTGTCATTATCGTAGTAACCATATGTCATATATGTATACATATTTGTGATGACCATATTTATATATTTGTCATTACCATAGTAACCATATATCATATGTTTAGATGTGTTAGTACCGTAGTAAGGATATACCATATATTTATACATATTTGTCATTTTCGTAATGACCATATTTATACATATTTGTCATTACCATAGTAACCATTTGTCTTCACCGTAGTAGCCATATGTCATATATTTATACATATTTGTCATTTCCGTAATGACCATATTTATACATATTTGTCATTACCATAGTAACCATTTGTCTTCACCGTAGTAGCCATATGTCATATATTTATACATATTTGTCATTTCCGTAATGACCATATTTATACATATTTGTCATTACCATAGTAAGCATTTGTCTTCACCGTAGTAGCCATATGTCATATATTTATACATATTTGTCATTTCCGTAATGACCATATTTATACATATTTGTCATTACCATAGTAAGCATTTGTCTTCACCGTAGTAGCCATATGTCATATATTTATACATATTTGTCATTTCCGTAATGACCATATTTATACATATTTGTCATTACCATAGTAAGCATTTGTCTTCACCGTAGTAGCCATATGTCATATATTTATACATATTTGTCATTTCCGTAATGACCATATTTATACATATTTGTCATTACCATAGTAACCATTTGTCTTCACCGTAGTAGCCATATGTCAGATATTTATACATATTTGTCATTACTGTAATAACAAAAGCATTGTAATTCTTGTTTTTTCCTGTAGAATTTTGGATTTCTGTACGGTTTCCTGCGTCGAGTCACGGCTCCTCGGGTCAAACAGCACTAACCTCTTCACACACCTGCAATACGAGGAGCCAAGAGTGTGTGTGTGTGTGTGTTTGCTGTCTTTATATCACACCTCGTTTGTTTGATTGATTGATTACTTTGTTTGAGAGTGTACATTAATTTCCATGCCAAGTTTTTCATCCACTACATCTCCATCTGCCTTTCAAGTCTTCCTGGTCTCGATGTTGCCTCAAGTTCTGTTTCCTTAAAACTACAATCCATAACCATTCAAACAGAGTTCATTTAATAATGCAAACAAGTACATTTCGCTGTGTCGTGGTTGTTTAATTGCCGTCATGACCTGTGCACTTCTTGCATCAACTGTTTCCAGAAATCCCCCCCTCATGTTATTCTTCACTGGCAGCTACTACAAAGTTGGGCCAAAACTATTGCTGTTTGAGTTAAGTCTGTTGACTCTCAATCTTTGTCACGCGAGTCTCAACTCAAACTGCTGATTCTCTTCGGAGTGAGTATTACATTGTGACGTTTGGAAACCGTTTGGCATTTCATGTTTTGCAGATTCTTTTATCCTAAAAGAGTAATATTATTAACTCCATGGTTCTCAAGATGTTTATAACTCCCATTTCGTTCTTGTATCCTAATTCCACATGTCGTTTTGACATCCAAGTCCAGTTCTGTTTTCACTATTTATTAGGAAGCAGTGTGGTACAAATTTGCTGTTATTTATGGAAGCTGATACGCTTCAACATGCACTGATTACATTTTTTTTTTTTTTGGTCTCCAAACTTGATTTATCTTTACAAATCAGAGGTGCATAAACTTGATTCTTAAGGAGAAGGATGGAGAAAAAATAAAGGCATTTGTTGAATTAAGAACACATTGCAGTTGGTTTCTTTGCACAGTTTTTATTAAATGGAAAAACATGACATGACAGCTTGTTTCAATTCACCAATTCAACTGAAATTATTGAAATAGTTCAATAAACAATTGAGATAATACCTGTCACTCCTTCTGATCAGATCAAAATCAAGGAAAAGAGTGAATAAATGGTCCAAGAAAAATGTTAAAACAAATAAAATAACCTTTTTCAATGTTAAATTAATCAGTATAAATGCCCTAGTTGTTTAAAAAAAAAAAAATCATACAGGAAAAAAATAAACAGTAGTAAGAAAAATTACAGTGCAACAATTAAATATGTCATTAACCAAGATATAACAATATACCAAGGTTTTTATTTTTGGCACTTTTCAAGAGAATTAACATATTTTAAGAATATTCTCAAATTTGTGATAAAATTATTTACGCTCCACACTTGCATTCTGACTGAATAGAATAGTGTTGAATGGAAATTAATAACAAACGATCCAGAACTTAGAGGACATTTTTCATATAAGGCCAGTGAAGTGTATGGTGGCGTTTAACGTTTGTTAATAACGCAAGTTTTTTGGGGGGAAACTTTAGCGCATGCATGTGTATTTGACGCTGTTGAAATTCAGTTATCGTAAGGGAATGAATGACTAGCGAATCCCTGTTTGCGTAATGACTTCAAGAAGCTGCGTGTAAATGTTGCAAAAGTTTCGCAGAATGAGGATTATTTAGCAGGAACTGCATGAACATCGTTTTATTCCAGTGATGTGACAATGCCGGGTAAGAAAAGTGAACCAGACCAGAAACTGACGCTTCTTCAAGAGTAACGTTATTGACTAATTAACTGAGACTAATTAACACGGGAGAAACTCGGATCAGAAAACAACAGCAGCATTTAAATTGCTTCAAAGGAAAAAAAAAATAGTATTTGCCATCGTATTGGGTGAACTATCTCTTTAACAACAAAACTCCCCAAATCATAAACGGCTAGCACAAGCTAGCATAACGAACGGAAGACATGATGACCTCCGCGACGTGCACGATATTCCACATGAACGCGAAGATTATGAGCATTATTATACAGACAACAGAACTTTTGATACAGCAGGCAAATAAAGTTTTCAAGTATTGCGATAGTTTTGGAGTGATCAATGCGTCACGACAGATAATATATCAGTTTCATCTTTTATGTGTGATTTCGTAAAGCATCTCAAATCTCATGCGTTCCTGCATACGACATTTGCATTAAATACTTCTCCATTGTAACGGACTGAATGAGCATCCACGACTAACCATTGTTTCCACTGAGTTATCAAGTTCTCCATCCGTATTTATATGAACTAAACACGATATCATCGGAGTGTATGTTTTTTGTTTTTTTTTTGGTCGATCCGAAACTATTTTTTTTCACGCAACGGATGCTCGCAGGGGGGGGGACGCCACGCCACTGAATAAATGCAGTATTTTTTTGTAATCCAAACATTGAAAGCGATTCCCTTTCATTCATCTACATTCAAACACGGTAATACTGTACAAACATGATTTTGATTGATGCAGATCAGGCTGGGGGTTTTTTCAATATTTTTTTTAAGGTGGTAACCTGTGTAGTTAGTTTATGTTTTTTTTTTATGTATTTTATTATTATTATTATTTAAACAAGACAACTGATGTACTAGTACAGTGGTTCTCAACTGGTTTTGCTTCAGGACACTAATTTTATATATTGGCCCGGTTTCACAGACAGGGCTTAGATTAAGCCAGGATTAGGCTTTAGTTCAATTAGGACATTTAAGCGTTTATAAACATGCCTTAGAAAAAAACTGGTGTGCATCTTGAGACAAAACAATGGCACCGAGTCATATTTTAAGATATGTCTAATGTCTATGCAAGTTGCTTTAAGTTAAAACAGCTCAAACATGCATTTTAGTCTGGGACTAGACTTAAGCCTTGTCTGTAAAGCCAGGGGTCTGTGCATCATGCAAAGGCTTAAACTTGAAATGACCATGAAAGTATTCTGTATCCTTTTAAAAAAAATTCAAGATACATATTGAAAAGCAAAATTACATCAGATATTAAGTTCTGTTTTCTGACGAATGTATCAGAATTAATACCTATGTTTATTTTTTCTGACCAATAAGAACCCATATTTATTGCAGTCTGGGTGTTTTTTTAACCTTGCAAAGTTATGGTTTTTAAGAGGTTGGCATATGTCTAATTTGACTTTAGAATAATAATGAACATGCATTTTGTGACAAAATATCATTGAGTGTGATTGGATGTACAACCTGCCTTTTGATGCCAACAAAAAAGATATGGTAAGAATTTCCATTTATTTTCCTGCCCTAACTATGCATGATTTTTTGGTTATTAGCATTTGCATTATTTGCATTACCATTATATGGATTTAACATGGCCGTCCCCTGCTTTTCAGATCAGATCTTCAACCAACCAATTGAGAACCACTCCACTAGTACTCACTACAACAAGATACGTACTAACCCTTTTTAATGCCTTCACTCCTGGAATTAAAATACACCAGAAAAACAAAAAGTCTAAATCTAATCAAACAAACGGTCAACCACAAAACCTGATTATAATGTGTTCCACTGTTCTCCTAAATGCATGGTATTGTATTTCATATCCAAAGATATCCAAGTCACTCCCGCCATAAGTTCCTGATTTAAAAAAATAATAGATTTATTTACTCGTTTAACTTAAATTAACATATTTAAAGCAATATATGAGACAGATAACAAATAACATTCACAGTGCTATGATTATATTACAATAACAGTGATTGATTAAAACAAAGACGATGGTTGATTTGTTTCTTATTCTCTGTATGACTGTCCAATCACCTTGGCGGTCCAAGGTTAGAATCAATCTAGGTCACACAAGTACCTTGCAGTCATGGTTAAGTGCCTGCAGATGGCAGCATCTAGATATTATTGATGTTTCTTCTTGCTGGTCCCATTCTGCACATGTTTCCTAAGAGGAAGGAAGATGCATAAAAAGCACAGAGTCAGTCTAGAAAGAGGTGATCACAGGATGCATGTGGCGTAGTCGGATATCACTTCACTTCAAGGTCAGACAGATAAGGAGAGGACTAATGCCATGACGATAGTCACATCTACATGAGACGGCTCTCTCATCCAATCGCCAATGAGGTCAAAAGAGACTGCCACACTCAATGATCTCAGATTGCGTTACCCTAAACCTAAAGCTATTGATGTCAACAGGCGTGTGGCACAAAGCTACCTGTCCATGTGGTTAGAATATCTAGAGCTATAACAAATACTGGCCAACAGTGAAACTTTTAAAGTACTGGAGCCCAGATTTGGCAGAAATCAAGTGTAGAATACAGCCTTGTTTTATATACTCTTCTGGTCTAGTTAGCTTTATCATTTTTGGTAAAGCAAAACTACAGAAAATTAACATTATGCTGCCTTAAAGTTAGGTTGGAATAAGGATGTTTATGGGTTAAGTGCACATGTACACCGCCGCCAGGGCCGGATTAACCATTAGGGGAACTGGGGACATCTACAAGTCATTGTGCCCAGGGGCCTCTGAGCTCTTAATCCGGCCCTGACCGCCGCATAATTATAATTACCAGTAGGAATAACCAAAAAATTTGGTTCAAAAGAAATTATTTGAACGCTCATCAAATTGTAATTGCACCTTTTCAACTCGCAAGTAGAAACTTCACTAGGGGACTTTGAAGGACCAATGTTTTAAAGTAGCAGACATTGCAAGTCTCAATTCTGCCTCAACTGCTAGTCGACCACACAACTTCCTCTTTATTACGTGCACATGCTGTATACCTGAACCACAGACTGCTTGCTGCATGTCTTCACTTACCCTTCGTTAGACATCTGATCATTAGTGTCTGTTCTCTCCTTTAGGTGATCTTCCTCGTACTCCCGGACATCGTTTACTTCCTTCATCTGTCCCGTCAGGACCTTCGCCACAAACAGCACGATGAACTAAAAGAGAACAAAATGTCTTGACATTTTTGCAGACTTTTCATAGCAATAACATAGAAATGCAACTTGAATGGTGTTAAATGGTGATTGGTTCTCAGCTAGTTACCAAAAGTTACTTTGTAGGTTAAAATTCAAGTGGAAAGTTAATGGGATCTGTCATGGTAGTGTGCACTGTTCTACAAGATGCTTGGGATAAAGTATATGCTAGATAGCTAGCTAACATTAACTGATACCTCTGATAACAGGGCAATAAAAAGCAGTCGTTTTAGTATACATTTTTATCTTAAGTACACTTATTCCTGGGACAATCTCTAGAGCAGTGGTCTCTAACCCTGTTCCTGGAGGAACCCCCAACAGTACACATTTTGGATGCCTCCCTTATTTGACACCCATTCAAGGTATCAGAATATTTACTGTTAAAGCAGGTTTGTTTGATTTATAGACAACCCAAATTTGCACGGTTGGGAGTACTCCAGTACCAGGGTTGGAAAACACTACTCTTGAGCAACCTAGGGCCTCTCTAATTGACGTGTTCATGATAATAGCTCTCAGTGGACTCATTACAAGACTTAAGCCAGCAACATTTGGGTGACTAGCACTGAGCCTTACTATACTACCATTGTGTTCTGAAAATACCCATTCTTACCAGGAACCAATAGATATTCATGAGGAGCAGAGCAAGCAGGAGTGTGTTGAAGAAGAAGTAGAAAGGGATGGTGGGAACTGACTGGATGCTGGTGACGCAGGAGGCCCACATAACTTTAAGGGGGAACCAGTACAAACGGAACCAAAACCTGCACAAATGGCAAGAACAAACTAGATGAAGCCAATTACATCTTTCGAGCATCCTCTGGACACAGGATAAAGGTGCAAAATATCCATTACAAAAAGTGCTAATAAGTAGTTGTTACATGAACAAGGGATTCTGTGGAGCAGAGGTGGGAAAATCTGGCCCTCGATGGCTACTGTCCCGCAGAGCTTAACTTTAACCCTAATCAAACACCTGCCTGTAATGTCCAAGTAATCCTGAACATTTTTTCAAACTCTGCAGGACCGTGGATCTCAAGGGTTAGAGTTGCGTAACCCTGATGTAGACCCTTATATGGGTAATTTCATTTAATCAAGTAAGGAATGTTTTTGGATGAACATCCTTTGTTTTTGCAGAGCATTCCAATCATCCTTTCCCAACCCTAAACCAAGGTTACTCACTCCTGCTCCTGGAGATCTACCTTGCTCAATAGTTTAGGTCCAGAAATTACTTTAGAAAGTTTTGTTCGAGCAAAATCAGAGGGTAATTATCATTTGATTGGAATGTTGTTCCAGGACCAACAAAGGATGTATGTCTACTTGTACAAATCACTTTGAGCCTTGTATAAGTTCTCCATGCTGTGTCATGTTTGCATCAATAACATAGCTTCTGGTTTCTTGATCAACAGACAAGCCTTACCATGTGATGCTAAAGCTAACGGCACCCATGTTGGACAGGACGTCATTGATGAAGTACTCTTTCCCTCCCCGGATCTTGAAATAAACGTTGACCTTGGTGAATTCCAACTGAACATCATTGATGTCGTGAAGAAAGAGGACAAGAATGCCAATGTTGTGGTATCTGAGGACGATATGTTCAAAAACACAAACGAGTGGTTAATGAACTGTGGCTTTTAGTGGCATATCATGTGAGCTAATTCTTTGTATCATTTATTCTTTAAGATTCAAGTTCTTGTTGTAACCAGGGTTTGAAATTAACTTTTTCCCTCACCGGCCAATTTGGCTACTACATTTTTAAGTTACCCGCCACAGTTGATTTTTACCCGCATTTGGAGGGTTGGTGGGTGTTCATTTCAAACCCTGGTTGTAACTATGAAAACTAAAACCTTTTAAAAAATCAGGCTGTAGATTAGCTGTTTTAACAAAGCCCATAAATGTGCCTGACCTAAAGGCATAGGAGAATGTGATCAGGGCCAGAGTGATGAAGTGATGCACCACCATGACAAGGGAGTCCTTCCGCCATGCGTCCATGTAGACCGTGGCATATATCGAATGGCCGTAAAAGCTGCCCTGGATAAGGTAAGCTATCGCAATATCGGTGGGTACTGACATCCCACTCTTCCAGTCTAGACCGAAAAGACAGAACAAAACAGTGACACTCCACAACCATAAAAAGAACAACACTAGATGGTAGTGACCTTGACTTACAGACAAAAAGTGAAACTCTGGCCTCATAAAACAGATGGTTTTTGCTGATATAGTAGAGATTAAAGCTGTTCATGCGTTACTCTCAAGGGGTGTTCAAGATGCCATTCATTTTCAATGACATTCAATGGTTTCTGTCAACAGCAATATTTGGCATTGTGACAATCTTTATTGGGATTAATAAAGTAGTATCGTATCATTCATGCAAATGAGTAATGAGGTGATACAGCAACTACCAATTGGAGCGTAAATGATTATCAGTGGACTGATAAGTGAAAATGGGTTTTCAGAATAACTGGTGACCTTTAATGTTTATTCATTATAGTAATCATTCATATTAATGTTTATTCTGATTTTTAGTCATTAAACATTTAACATTGACAACAGCAATCACCAACCATCTTTTACTCAACAAATTGGCCAAAATCTGAACTGTTTCAAAACCTTTCATAGGTTTCCTGGGACATTCAAGGATCCTGTACGTTTTAAACAAGCATTTTTTTTAAGCATTAAATTGTATTTTGTACCACCTGACACCTTCAAAAGTAGCATGTAATCTGTTTAAAAAGCTTTTTAAAAAGCCGAGGGTTTAGTTATTCAGGCCTGACAGGGTTTAACAAAATTATTACATGCAAAAACAGGACAAGCGTCAGCTTTAAAGCTTACCGTAAAACACAGATGGAGGGTTTTGAAAGAAGGAATAACTAGTGAAAAACAAAAGGTAGGTGCTGTATGACCATGACATTGTGTAGAAGACCAGCTTCCACGCGCTCTCTGGCATCTTTGAGACATCTTTTGATGGGATGCAACACCATTGTCCAAAAGGCTGTGGAAGACAAGAGGAAAGAATGAAATTGCAATGCTAGCATTTGCATAGCAGGTGTTCATTCATCAACAAAGAAGACTTCTAGCAACTGAATTGCAGAGGATCAATGAGACTACACACAACGCTCCCAGGTAAAATTACCAACAGAAAAGCTCATGTTGTACACACCTGTAACAGTGAAGTTCGACTGATTTGTGCATTTAATTTGCTTAGAAGTGAATGCTTATAATTTACTGTGTATTTCTTTCCAGGTGCTGCCGCCTTTGTGGTTTCACATAAAAAGATGAGTCATGAAAAGGCCATTCTAATTAGCTCAGACATCAGATGACTCAAACAACCCATTGACGGTAATAGCCCACAGCTAAAGTTGTACTTCATCTTTGCTAAACTTTGTGTGTGCTCACGTGCCTTCACCTTATCTCTCCCATGACAGACTATCCTGCTTGTGTGGACACAAAAGCCGAATGTCACAGTAACTGAAGATGGTTAAGGCTCGACTTAATCATTTATCTATTCACAAGCATCACCTTCACTTGGCGTTACCTAATCTGCATTCCCTTCTGCTAATTAAAACAATATATATAACAATATATGCATAAATAGGCCACTGAAACTAGACATATACGTTGGCATCATTTGACCTCTCTTGTGCTCATAGTCTCATGGTTGCCTCTGATTGGGCAAGAGGCAATGTGGTGCGCACCGCAGGATATCCACCACGTGGATTCTGCTCTCCGCCTCAACCCGCTGGGGTTATTTATAGAGGCCAGCTGTCACCAAAATGCTCCACCCCCCGTTCCTCTATCATCACCACCTCTAGCTGAGTCCCGAGGTTCAGGCTGACTGCTGCTGATGCTGGTGACTGCATCATGGTTGTGATAGAGAGCACACATCCCTTCTCGGCTGAACAGCCTGACGTTGCTTTGTGCTCTAATGGCCACAAATTAATCAAAGAAAAGTTTAGGCGAGTCTCAGAAGAAAACCACGAATGAGATCATTTTAACATCCCAGTTGCTTCTTCTAGAAGTTCAATGGAGACTGATTCTGATTGATTCTCGCGGTGTGCTCAGATATACCAAGATCTATTGAATTGGCTCTATCACTCTCTCCTCTCTCCATTATAGCTGGTGTGTGGTGAGCGCACTGGCGCCGTTGTGCTGTGGCTGCCGTCGCATCATCCCAGTGGATGCTCACTCTGGTGGTGTTGAGGAGAGACCCCCTGATATGATTGTAAAGTGCTTTGGGTGTACAGTAGTACATATGAAAGCGCTTTATAAATGCCTCATTCTACAGTACGATCTTCAATTTCTTCAATATGATTCAGTGTAACCATTTTTATTACAAATTGTAGGGCTGTCCCTGACTAAAGATTTTTCTAGTCGACTAGTAGTCGTTCATTTAAGCCATTGGTCGACTAATCGCACGTTTATAGTAATTTAATTATATAAGCTTGCCGCAAAGCACTGGCAAAAATAATGATTATAAGTGTCACAAAAAATAGCAAGCAGACATTTTAGGGTACGTTTACACCTCAACGATACAGAAAAGTTTTTCCTTTGAGTTTTCCGCGTACAGACAACACCATTGTCAAAATGATCCCCATTCACACGGATCCGCGAAAACGACTAAAAACGCTGTATTCTGGTGCCAGGCCATTAGATGGCGATGAAACACTATAGACTGAACACGTAATACGCATGTGCATGACATCATCGTCTTCAGCGATTCACGTTTTTGTTGTTTACACAGAGACCGTTTTTGGAAACTTGCGCTTTGAAACCTATTTTCAGGCACCCAAAACACCATTGTCGTGTAAACGAATGGCCAAAATGCGTTAAAAGTTTTACATTTTTAGTTGAAAGCGGTGTCATGTAAACGATGTTAGAGTTAACGATGCCGACTCGCCATCTCTGCAGTGAATGTGCCTATAGAGAGAAATGCAACTTTCATATGGATATTACATAATCAGAGAGTATTTGTTTTCTATTTGAATTGGTTTGTTTAAAAGTAGACATTTCATATTTCTCATGTCTGTGAGGCAAGTAGCAAAAGTTGAGTTTCGGCTCATTTACGGCGTTTCTCATGGACTGCGTGATTTCGCAACTTCTTGTGTGTTTTATCTGTGACTTACCGACTTATAAAATCTTGGTCGACTAACGTTTAGTCGACTATTAGGGTGCAGCCCTACATTTTAGCTAGGCTATCCACCTCCGTTTCTTACGGTGTCAACTGTGTTTAATTGGTGTCTCTTGTCATTTCTCCTCAGAATTTGCTGAGGAAACTTGATACCTAATTAAACACAACTGAGTCTCCAATAAGTCTACTGAGCTTTGGAAGAGCAACTTCCGAGCAATAGAAGTTTCCTCTGGGAATGCTTGTTATGGAGGACACAAAGGCCACCAACTACCTTTGCTCCATCTCCAGGACATGAATGGCAAGCAAAACCGAGGGCTGAACTGAACCTGATGACCGAATGCGACTGAAACACATTTTGTTCTGGGGTCTCGTAGAAGAGCTGACCTGTCGATTAAACGCAGTTTCCTTAGCAACTATTTGTGGATGGTTTTGTAAAATAAATCAAAGACAAATGACAAAAAACACAATGTAAAAGAACAAGCCCATCTCCCACGTATGTAAACAACAATTGATCAAACAATGTCATCTCCTTACTGGTTGCTCTCTTTGGATCTGCGTTATATTAAAAGCGCAACTTAAAGGAATAGTCCATCCAAGATTGAAAAGTTGTGATATTTATAACCCATATGCTATCATTTTTTCCTTCATGCAGGTTGTATTGGTATGGATCACTTCTGGTCACTTGCCATTTTAAGAAACTAAATATTCAAATATCAAATATCTTTGAATTTAACATGTTTGCATAGCCATCATTGTGTGTAAAAGGTAAAATGCAAAGTAAAAAACTATGTTAAACGGCACATTGCAACTTTACATGGTGGATTTCAAGCAAATTTCACTGGACAGTGAACAGTGAACAAAAACAGCCGAGGTCTTTCTTTAACAGAGGAAAAACCACCTCTAAAAACACACTTCCACATTCACAGCCAAAAGAACTTGTGAACTTTCTGCATCAAGTTTCTAAATATCTGTTGTACAGCTGTTAAAACAACATAAGGGAGATTAAACAATGACAGTGTTCATTTTTGACTGAACTATTCATTTAAAAGAAACGTACACAGATCAGGACATTCAAACAGAATGTCAATATAGTTGTAAGCCGGGTGCACACTGTGTGATTTATTTGGCCGTCTGAGACAAATTTTGCAAATCCTAAAAGATTCCTCTGATCCTAGATCCTAAGTCTTTGATTGTTAGTTTGATTTCAAACAGACATGACTTCAGGACTGAATATCTTGTGCTTCTTGGCTAATAATATCTTGGCTAATTTCTCCTTCAATACATCGCAAGATTTAATTCAACATTTAGCCATTTGATTAATGACCGTTGCGATCAAATTTTACCTCAGATAAAATTTTGACAGTGTCAGAAGATTTCCCTCAAAAGTCCTGCAGTGTGACACTCCTATGACGACCGTCAGATTGTCTTCGTTTTTCAAAACAAGCCATGACCAAAATTAACGTTAGATTTCTTTGTTTGTATTTCAATCCCACGTTTAATGCAGCGGACAGTCACCGAATGTGTCATTGACCGCTGACGGACTGTCCTGTATTAGCATATTTCCCGTATTAGCATATTTACGCCCTCAGCCATTTGTATACTGTCCACCAAGGCATCACTTTATGTGTCTTGTGTCGACATGCCTCATGGAAGAGAGGAGTGTGTGAGCAGTTGCTTATTATCATTTAAAGAGACATGCAGGTCGCTGTGAACAGAGCTGTTTTTGAGGAGGTAAGGGTGTTGTTGTACACAACCATTGAGGAATTTTAACCAAAGTATGTAACCAACTTTACACGAAGACCCTAAAGAATCATCCCAACTTGTGGAAAATGGGCATCCGATGACCCCTTTAAAGTCAGAAAAAGCCCTCTCCAAATCTTTGGAGGGCCAAGAGTCAGAAAACAGATAAAAGCATCTCTACATGGCCAGATGGAGCCACAGAGCCTCATCTTCTCATTTGCCCCTCAAACGCCCTCCTCCTTCCTCCCTGTTGGGCTGAGCTGTATTTCCTCAGGCTTTGATTGTTCTCGGAATAACTAGTTTGTTTTCTGCTGTCATTTCAGATGAAGTTGATGCATCTAGTCGAGGGATCAGAGTACTTGAAACAGGGCGGCACAAAGAGGAAGGAAGGATGCAGACGACGATGCCTACCGATAATGGCATGCAATTTCCACTCCGAGCACCAAACATTTGAGAAACACATCAATGCTTGTATCTGCAATCAAGTCTCTGGAGAGACATAGATTAAACGGGTGCTTTAATTGCCTTTCAAAAGTCAATATACAGGGCATCACATTTCTAAGGGTTTCCTTATGTTATCAGTTGGTCACCATATGTTGAGTTTTAGAAAAACAAAATTCAAAAAAATATTTTGTCTGCATTGGCTGATAATTTTACTGCTTGGTCAACTACCATAAGTATTTATTTTTCTTTGTTGAAGTTCTACCATTTTATTACATTAAATTATCATTCAATGTATCAATTGAACACTGGCGTTCATTTTGCTGATAGTGCCATTTTTAAAATAACATCTACAGCACAAAAGTAAAATTTTGTTCACATACATAAAATTGATTGACAATCTTGCAACGGGTGAGTAAACTAATAATCAGTGCACCTGCTGTTCTCGTAATTATGTTAGTGCAGCATGTGTTACGAATGTGAACTGGTGAAACACAAGTCTGTTTTTACTATCTTAAGAGCTGATGACCTCTGTATGTACGACTGCTGTTAAGACACCGATCTCAAAGGTTATTGTCTGCAGAATACACAGTGTGACATGATATTCCCTTGGCAGCTGTACGGACAGCCAAAGTTTATCGTAGTGGTGATGTTGTTTGCTAGAACATGATGTTGTTGGCTATTGATTTTAGTGAAGTGATTACTGAAATACATTCCCTCTGGTCCAGTGAATGGTGGTCATCACAGTCTCACCAAAGGCTAGCCAGCATGCAGTCAACAGCTTGATTTTTTTTCACACACACAGTTTACAGTACTGGCCAGATGGCCTTTTGTTACTCGTCCATCGAGTCTGAGGACGTGAAAGTGCATGGGAACTTTAAAAATGAATGGGCCTCATTATCGCTAAGAGCTGATGCCATAAATTGTTTATTAGGTAACATGGAGATTCGTTTAAAAACCAAGTAGAGAGATCATGTTACGTACCGCACGCATGTGTTTGTGAGTGCAGGACATAGTCCACAAAACACTTTAAAATCTGCAGGCTATGTCAGGAATTATCTCCCAAGACATACGAGACAATCTTGTGGCCAAAGTACAGTAAAACTGCAGTAGTGAGCTCACACCGACAAAAACTGTTTCAAAAGGGCTTGTACACTATATTCCATGTCTTCTGAAGTCATGTGATAACTCAGTGTGAAGAACAGACTCATATTTAAGTTGTTTATCATTAAAACATAGCGTATGTGCAATCTTTGGAGCATTAATGAATCATAATGATTCATTCTTTTGAGTCAGATCTTTACAATGAATCAGTTCATTTACAAAGTCATCGGGTTCTTGAGTTCAACTCACTGACTCAATCATTCCAGGGGTTGACAGCTCACTAGAGAAGATTATCAGTGAATATCAGTTGCCACATTTCCATTACCCTTCAAATTGAAATTGCAATCGCTCGCATGAGGTGTTTTTCAGGCAATTCGAAAAAGGAATATTTTGCAAAACGGCAACAGTTTTTGCACATTTACAGGTCACCTGATGTAGATGGCGTGGTGTGTTTGGACAGAAGACGACACATAGTTCTTTAATAAACTCAAAAGACAAAAGTACCACGGGAATACTGGATTTTAAACCGCAAAGAAATGCCACAATTGAGTTTGAAGCCGATATGAGGGAGAAACACCAAGTAACACTTCATACAAGCCGCTCACAAGTATACCAGTCTTTCCTTGCCATTAAAGGGGTGGTAAAATGCCCTTTTCACAAGATGTAAAATAAATCTCTGATGTCCCCAAAGTGTGTGTGTGAAGTTTTAGCACAAAATACCCCACAGATATTTTTATATAGCATGTTAAATTTGTCACTTTTTGAGGGTTTGCAAAAACGCACCGTTTTGTGCCTGTCCCTTTTAATGCAAATGAGCTGCTGCAGAGGGCGGTGTTTCAAGAGCTTGTGTGTGTTAGCAGCTGAGATTTCCTCACACACACACACTAAAATGACAGAAACTGTTCTGCCTTTAATGTTAAAACGGAGTCAGACAAAGATGGAGAGACTCGAGAAGAAGTGACAACATGTAGAAGCAACAGGACGTCTCTGAACGGTTAGTTGATGAATTTATGTTGCTGATGTGGAGTTAACTATCTTCAATTAGCATATTCTGTCATGGTAATCTATAAATCGCTCGTATAGGAACTGTTGTGAGATGCACACAGAGTGACTTTCTATTGCATGTGAAAAGATGGATGCTAAAGTTTGAGCTGACTCACAAATGTGCTCGACTACAACAACTCTTCCTCTTATGTACGGGGCTTATGTACATTTTAGGGTTGGTGATGTCACTAAACCCGGAGGAATGTCGTGTAGTTCCTACCAGCCATTTGTTGTAGTCCTTTTCTTTAAAAGCAAATATATTCCTTTGCTTTGAACTTTGAGCATTGTAACTTTGCAGATGTTGTTTATGCTCAAACAGCAACATTACACACTAACTACAGTTAGAAAAGTGAAATCATAATCAACCACCCCTTTAATGCTTAAATAACACACATACGTCTCCTTCCATTCAAAATAATGGCTAATTATGGCTGACATACATAGATATACATAATAAAGGAATAATTATAATATTATATATTTCAACATGTTCAAGATTTCAGCGAGATAAGAGCATTTGTGTTCGTGCAGATCACTTCAGGTACCGCAGAGCCCGCCAGAAAGCTTGCCTGTGACAAGATGGCCGCCGGTGATGACGTTAGAGACCTTACCGCCGTAAGACATCTAGCCTTTATTGTGTACATCTATGGTGATATAGATCTACCAACATCCATCACCATGATTTTTTAAATGACTTATCGCAAGAGGAAACGAGTCGCATAACATCGGTTAATGGAAACTGCATCATTTCGGAATAGTTTTTAATCGAATCGCAAAAAAAAGTTCTATGACTTCAATAAAAAATTACTGGTCATATTTGGGTGAACTATTCCTTCAAGAAGAACTAACACACCAGAATCCCATCTTGTGCCTTTAAGCATGCAATTGTTTGATCAAAAGGCTATATGATGACTTAAATCCTGCAATATATTGAAGAAGAGACTCTCTTTGATGGAGAGGGATATTATTAGCCAAGAAGCACAAGATATTGAGATCTGACACACTGATTAACTGTCACCTTTTCATTTTCTAAGTCATGCCAGTTTTTAATCACAAACTGCAGTGCTGCAACTCTTTGCCAAGACCTCACACTCTCTTACTCAAGGGCTACAGGCCAGACAAGGTCCTGACACGTCACATATTTCCGTATCATCATCACGGCAGCCGTCAGGGTTTCTCCACGTGCTGAGAGTGAAGACTTTACAGGAGGAATTAAACCGCAGCGCAGAGTAAACATGGATGCTGAGGCCCATGAATCATGACGGCATTGATCCCAGTAATAGCAGCACACCAGCCGAGCTCAAACCAGTCATCAAACACGCTTCGGGACAGGAAGTGAAACCAACGTTTGCCGCATACATCATCTTAGCTGAACATAAGCAACAAATGCAAAATGTGGCATATCACAGACTCAGAAACAAGGCAATTTGATCAAGTGTATGTCTGGGAAACTTGATAGTTAATGTAACCTGTTTGCATAGCCATCGTTGTATGTAAAAGGTCAAATGCAAAGTAAAAAACTATGTAAAACAGCTCTTGGGCACATTGCAACTTTACATGGCGAGTTTCAAGCACATTTCAGGGGACAGAGAAAAAAACTACATCAAACACCTCTGAAAACACACCCATGTTCAAAATAACTTGTGAACTTCTGCATCAAGTGTTAAACGTCTGCTTTTCAGAAACAACAACAGCTCTTGAGGAAATGAGAAGTGTTCGCTTGTGAACAACTCACTCAGATCACTAAAACTAAGTATGCGTAGCAGTCCTAGAGATGCTTGACTTCACAAACATCACTAATCTCAGACACACACTCACATCTATGCTCAAATGACCTTTAATATACAAATGGTGATGCAAATGTCAAATGTTTCAAAACAACTTCAAGATATTCATTGAGGGCGCCAATGATGCTTTCAAAACCTTGAGTTTAATACTCATTTATTTACAGGCTTCTCCACTGAAGTTGAACGTTTTTTTGTTTTTTTTCAGTGACTGATACCATAATATGAATAATTTAAATACAATGAACACTTATTTTATACAATATACATAATCGGCCTTGTCAATATCAGTTGTATTAGTATTGACCGTGGCTTCTGAAGTATGTTTACCTCAAAGATGTACACGGTCAGCCCCTTGCGCACCTTCGTCCACATGACCGCGCTCATGAAGAACATGAAGATCTCCATCCAGGTTATGTAGGCATGATCCAGCAAGGTGTTTCTGGACAGCTCCAGTCCGCAGTCTTTACACTCTCTAAAGGCACTGAAAATGACTGAACACGCTCTGGTGACGAGCTCAATGTAGCCAGGCATGATCTCCATCTCCATGCCGTCACCAGAAGACCCGGCATCCATGTGATTGGTGTCCATTACGCTAGAAATACTGTAGTAAGTGCTATTTAACAAGCCACTTAGGGGTTAAAAAGCAATGGAGACGCACAATGCAAAAAGTGCCACCAGATATAGCTGCTGTAAACCTTAAGCTGATTACGGCATCCAAAGTGTCCTGTCTGTCTTTCCTTGTCTTCTAAATGAAGACTAATAAACTACTAATGCCAATTAACAAATTACGCCAAACAAACAGATTCCAACATTAACCCCTAATAACATGAGAAAAAAATATGATTGTATATCCTATACTGCATACGTGCCATTAGAGTGTACAATTATTTATATATTCTGCTTAAATATAAACTGAAATCTTCTCTGTATGTAATATATTGACATTAACACTTCCCTTTCTTAATGGTTGCCAAATCCATTGCACAGTGTGTGAATCAGCATGCCTGCATTGCCCATCACAGTTCATTTATTATCAATATAAGCAGAAGGCTCGCAATTTTAAGCATTCTTCGCGCAATTCCGAAATTATAAGTTAAAGGTTAATAAAAAAGCATAACCTCAAATATTCCGCACATGTGACGTGTGTCCGTAGGCTATGTAAAATTCTTCATGTGCCGAAATAGCGCGTCCTCTCCTTTACGTTATTCAGTGAGTATAACATCTCCCCTGGGTTTCATCTCATGTCGAGAGGTTTAAAGCAGAAATGATCCTTCAGTATGTCCATATGTGGGTCGAATATAGAGAACAGGTAGAAATAAAAATCGCCAAATGAAGCCGTAAATTAACCTGCGCACAAAACCGTTCAGCATGTGATAGATTCGCAGACGCACTAATGAGAAAAAACGCACTAAGACAAAACAAAACAAAAACAAATGTACCTAAAATCTATCTACAGCCTCCTGTGAGGACCGACATCCGCAGAGCACTGTGAAGAAGTTGAGGTTAGTGAGAAAAAAAAAAAAGCAGATGATGTCCGTGTGTTCATGTTAGCCGGTTCTTTTGAACAATTCGATGGAGTCGATTCGCAAAGCGGTTATGAATCACTTGACTGTAACCATGGCAAAACGTCCGTTTCGCCGTTTAGAAAACCAATTCGATATGTTGGAAACATAAAAATTGAATAATTATCGCAATACATAACAACAGTTTAATCGCAGGCCGTTTCGAAATGGTACAATTTGGAACAAACACGATCAGCATCTCAGAGAATCAAACTGGACACCGTAAATATACACATACAATAAGAAATACTAATATATCAATGATGGCGATAAAGTAGTTTAATTTGACAAAATCTTTATTTCATCACCTAAAGTTAAAATTCCAAATTGAATCGAATGAACCGAGTCGGCAAAATGACTCAGATCAAGCAGCGGTCCGTTATCTTTAGACAGATTACAGAGAGACAGAGAGAGAGAGAGAGAGAGAGAGAGAGAGAGAGAGAGAGAGAGAGAGAGAGAGAGAGAGAGAGAGAGAGAGAGAGAGAGAGAGAGCAGGAACATGTTTAAAGTGACAGTAATCACTGTAAAGACAAATGTAGATTTTCTGCTCAATTCAAAGGTTTATTTATTTATTTATTTTATTTAATTATCG
This sequence comes from Phoxinus dragarum, assembly GCA_033366665.1. Classification (NCBI taxonomy): domain Eukaryota; kingdom Metazoa; phylum Chordata; class Actinopteri; order Cypriniformes; family Leuciscidae; genus Phoxinus; species Phoxinus dragarum. The sequence continues at coordinate 9,275 of JARPMJ010006820.1, read as the reverse complement.
ATAGGCTTTGAGACGTTTCATATGAAATAACAAAAAAAAACATTTTAATTTAGATTTTTTTTTTAAATTGTATAATTTTATATTTATTAATAAATTAAATTGGTCACATTGAAGAAAAAAAAAGGTATTCACAAAGTATATGAAGAAAATTGCTGATATTTTTTTAAAGAATTTGTCCATGTTGCTGCACTTTGACCCAGACGCTGCAATACAATGTTGTAGCGCTGGGCGGCGCAATCGGCCTGTGTAACATCCCATAATGCGCGCTGCTTTTCCTCCATAAAAAACACTGTGGAAGGTCTAATAAAAAATATATAGTTTTAACAGTAATAAAAACATTTTTTTTAAATGAAAAAAATAATGTTGATAAATACAATGCATTCATTAAAAAAAAAAAAAAAAAACTAAATATTATTAAATGAAGAAGAAACGCTATCTCTATGTATTATTATCGTACTCGATTATTTCCATCGGTGGTCGCAGGTGTTAGGATTGTGTGTGTTATCAGTCACTGAAGAGGATGTCATATGGTTTAAGAATTTCTAGTGTTTATTAACAGCCACCGGATGTTTTTGAATGTTTTCCATTTATAAACGGAAAAGCAGGTCAACATCCGGTAAACATCTGTCTCGCACCTTTTTCTATGCATTCCTTAATGTAGAGTTCACCTACAAAAATATATAAATAATAAAACTCTCAGGTATATTAACGATGAAATTACAGGTATCCCTCACGTAAACAACCCAAAGAAACTATAAATTAAAGGTCGACAGCCATTTTGTTTACAGAAGAAAAATCACTAGTTACGAGAGTTCCCCTTCATTGTTCAACAGAATTTCCTCTGGGAAATTTTCAGCCTTGGATTTTTCTCAGGATAATGACGGGAAACCATATGGAAGGCTGGACGCACGCGCCTCTCTTCCCTCTGATTGGCCCGTCGGGGAGCCAAACCCGAACGTGATTGGTCAGTTAGAACGTCACTCACCGAGCGCCCGAGACCCTCAAGTTTGAAACTTTTCGAAAAGGTGGAGTCAGGTTACAAACTCTCTGGTAACCAAACGCGAAAAGAGGGAGAAGAAAACGCTTCAATTATTCACACCAGCGGCTCAGACCCAACACATACCTGTCGGACACATTTTACCGGCCTTATAAGCTAGTTTAAAGTCGTATCCTTGTGTAGGTTGTTTATTGGCTGACTGTCAGTGTGTTTAGATGGAGGTTTGAAGAACGAAAGTTACACTTTAGACGCCCAGTATCCGGTTGAAATAGGCGAGAGGTGAGTGAGTGAGTTTATAACTTCAATAACACACATTCTGCATGTCGTGCATCATGAACACATGAAAATGTGATTTTTTCCTTCGTGTTTATAAAAAAAATCAATAATTTTGCATAGAACATGTGCTTTTGATATTTATTGAGGTTATTTTTTAATTGTTATTTATTCAGTAATGTCAACGCATACCGTCATTTGAGAATACAAACAGAACCTCTATTGCATGCATAGATAGACCATCACATTTAAAATAACAAACCAAAAATGAGAATTATTAATAGTATGTAGGCTAAACACTAATTGCTAATTTGACAGCAACTGAAACATTGATATGTAGGCGATTTGCATAGTGATAAATATTTAAGATGCAATACAATAGGAACTCTATAAGAGTAACAGGCCGGTCACTTATTGATAGAAACAGGAGGATATGACCTTTTTTACTGGACTGCAAAGTTCACTTGCATGGAGGCTTCAGATGGTTGTAGCCTAGGAAACATTAACCGTCGACATTCTTGCAGTTGTCTGGGATGTGGCTCAACCTTCGTTGTGTTCAGCACTCAATAGATAGCTTTTATTATGGGTTTAAAAGTGTCATTTCGCCCAAAAATGAAAATTATCCCATCATTTACTCACCCTCAAGCCAATCTGGGTGTGTATGACATTCTTCTTTCAACACAATCGGAGTTATGTTAATGAATATCCTGGTTCTTCCCCAGGCTTTGTAATGGGAGTGAATTGTACCTGAGAAAATTTGAAGCCCAAAAAAGCATATCTATCTATCATAAAAGTAATCCATATTACTTAATACCTTCTGAAGTGAACCGATGCATTTTGGAAGATAAATATCCATATTTAAGAACTTTATAAACCATAATCACTGGTTTCCAGTGGAAGAGTGACTTTGGGTCAAACTTTTTTTGACCAAAAAACTTTTTTGGGGGGGTTTCAAAATTGTAATATTTGGGTGAACTAACTAACTAACATTGGCATTTAAAGGATTAGTTCACTTTTTTTAAAAACTTTTGCTGATAATTTACTCACCCCGATGTCATCCAAGATGTCCATTTTCTTCAGTCGAAAAGAAATGAAGGTTTTTGATGAAAACATTTCTCCATATAATGGACGTCAATGGGTCCCAAACGGTTTCCAGGTCCAGATGACAGTGTCAGTGCCGCTTCAACGGGCTTTTAAACGACACCAGACGATGAATACGGGTCTTATCTAGCGAAACGATCGCTCATTTCAAAAATAAATTAAAAAGTTTAAGTTTTATAAGCACAAATGCTCGCCTTGCTCTGTTCTGTGATGCGCGTCGTCGTGACGTCACGTAATACGCAGTTACGTTGTAAAGGTCACGCTTGACGAGTCAGTGTTTACAAATGTGCGGAAGGAGGACCATACACACATATTCAAATGTCTTTGTGTCAGTTTATCGTTTTAAAATGCCCATCTCGTGTGTGTATCCTGGGTGTTGTAATATAAAAAGAAAATTTTTGTCAGGACAGAAATTTTGGACTTTTCATAGAAGCGTGACCTTTTCAACGTAATTGCGTATTACGTGACGTCACGAACTCGCATCCACAGAACAGAGCAAGGCGAGCATTTGTGCTTATAAAACTTACACTTTTTAATTTATTTTTGATATGACCGATCGTTTCGCTAGATAAGACCCGTATTCATCGTCTGGTGTCGTTTAAAGCCCGTTGAAGCGGCGCTGACACTGTCATCTGGACCTTGAGCCGTTTGGGGCCCATTGACGTCCATTATATGGAGAAATGTGTTTCATCAAAAACCTTCATTTCTTTTCGACTGAAGAAAGAAAGACATGGACATCTTGGATGACATGGGGGGTGAGTAAATTATCAGCAAAAGTTTTTTTAAAAGTGAACTAATCCTTTAAGGCGCATGTTAACTGGCATTTATTATATGCATATATATCTTGAACAAATATCTAAAGCTTTTACCTTCAAGACTTTATACTGTTGAATATAGAGTCAGGTAGTTGGATATAATGAACATGCAGTTTTAGTGAAGTCTATGAAGGCACATTGATGCTGACTAGGCATTTTACAAGTGTAGGAAAAACCCTCATCCATCTTAGGCGGTTTTAACTTTACAAGTGGTTGACCGATATGGGCTTGTCAACGGTACAGTCCAATCCTATAACCTCAGAGTAAAAAATATGAGAGTAATTTTGAAGTAAAAGATGGGCAATTATGAGAAACAAAGTTGCAAATCCAAGAAATAAAGTCACAATCACCCTTTTATTTGGTTTGAGATTTGGTAACTGGTTTGAGTTGATGTTCATCATGCCATTAATTAAAACGTTTAATGAGATGTATACAAAATTGCCTCAAATTTACTCCATATTTGATAAAAATTCATACACCTCATAACTAATGATCTCTAATTCTGTCGGAGAGACTCGTTCTCATAATGAACTTCCCAGGCTTTGATAACCTTTGCACAAAAACACACTTAGTCGCCCCAAACCTCATTCCTAAATTGGTTCATGCATTATTAAAGTGTGGGACTATTTTGTGGAACGGCTGAATAATTCATTTGGCTCCGCAGGCTTCTCTAGATCTGTGTGGCCAGAAAAAAATTAATGCATTTTTTGGTATCATTTTGACGATAGCCCATGAACCCTGCACAGCAGACGGTCGATGAGAGTGAACACAGTGCAATCCCACATGAAGGACGAGCTGCTGTTGCTCGCTGTGGTTGTGTTGCTTCAGTCCGTACCTGGAAACAGAGCTAGTTTGAGTTTTGGACACTGGCCCTTTTGTTGGCCTTTCCAGCTGCAGGAAGCTTGTTTCTCCTTTCCTTAAGGAGGCTCGTTGGGCGTCAAGAAGGTCTAGTACCCATACTATCCATCCTTAACAGTCTGTGGGATTAAAATTAGTGTCCCAAAGCATAGTGTAGTATGTCAAAAGTGCTATTTTCAGTCGATGTTTTAAGTGTGGATCCCTGCTCACTATACACTGCAAAAAAAAAAGCTTTCTCACTTAGTATTTTTGTCTTGTTTCCAGTCCAAATATCTAAAAATTCTTAAATCAAGATGCATTTACTAAAGTAGTAAAATGCCATAAGATATTATGTCTTGTTTTCTGGGGAAATAAATCAAAATTAAGCGAGTTTTTGCTTAAAAACAATCAAAATGATCTGCCAATGGGGCAAGAAAAATAATTTTTGTTTGAATTAAGATTATTTTTCTTACCCCATTGGCAGATCATTTTGATTGTTTTAAGCAAAAACTCGCTTAATTTGATTTATTTCCCCCAGAAAACAAGACATAATATCTTATGGCATTTTACTACTTTAGTAACAATGCATCTTGATTTAAGAATTTTTAGATATTTGGACTGCTGTAAGTAATAAATTATAAGTAAGAAAAGCATTAGAAATCTTCGCACGTTAAAAAATAAATACGACCTCACGTTATGTCAATCACGCTTACAAAATCAACCCGATCCAAATTTCTTTGAAACTTTCGTCCGTCATAAAAAATGTTGGATCGGGTTTGATTTTCTGCCTCAGTTTCCTACAATTTCGGACTCAGTGTGCAAGGACCTTAACAGATAATATTGGCCACAACTCATTGTGCTTTGGAGGAGGATTCGTTCAGAACTAAAAAACACGAGTTAAAAGTGTTAAAAAACCACAAACATGGTGACCGACAGTGAGAGGTTTCGGGGCTGTTTACACGACACCGTTTTCAACTAAAAACGTAAATATTTGTGCAAACAACAAAAACGCAAATCTCTGAAGACGATGACGTCATGCACATGCGTATTACGTGGTTCAGTCTTTAGTGTTTCATCGCCATCTGATGAACCGGCAGCAGAATACAGCGTTTTACTCGGCTTCGCGGATCCGTGTGAATTGGGATTGTTTTGACAATGGTGTCCGTCTGTACGCGTAAAACTGATTTAGCTTAATTTAAAACTGATTTACCTTAACTTTTAGAAAGATCCGTTTGGCCATTAACTTTTAAATGCATGATTATTTGTTAATATGAGGAGAGTCTCCGCATGAAAGATCAGCTGCATTTCTCTCCGATTCGGTTGGAAATTAATTGAAATGTGGAGGATTTTAACTACGACAAGATGATTGACAGGTCAGTTTACATGACAGGATGAGAGAGAGCAACCGTTAAAGGTGCAATTGTATGTCACGTTCTTCACAAAAAGCACACTTTGAGAGTACACACTTTGAGAGTACACACACACTTTGAGAGTACACTTTATCCAAGTATACTGTTGCGTCTCAATTCTCCTACTTATACTACATACATAAGTAGGAGAATTGAGACGCAACAATATACTTGGAGACAGCAATCCATTAGGTGTAGTTCCAGCATCTTCCAGCAGGGTGGAAGATAACAGTCAAGCCAACAGGTGAAATCACTTACACACCTGACACAATCAGTTCACACACACACACACACACACACACACACACACACACACACACACGGCTCAGTGATCTCCAATGTTCTCCAACGTCCTCCACAGTCTCTTGCTTTCCCCACTCCCCAATCATGGAGAACGCAACCTTATATCTTCAGGAAGGTGAGTGTTGGCTCTGGTTGATGCTAAGCTACTCAAAACCTCGGTCTCTAGTTACAGTCTCTTTGTCCGGTCGTGAATCACACACCACGAGCGTTGCTGGGATATCTGTGGTCGGTTCACGCTAGTCTCAGTTTGTACATGAGCTTCTTGTGTTTGTTTTGTTTCCACCCTTGTAAAACTCGCATTAATGATAATGCTGGGAAGCTGGTGAACTGCCCATTGTTGTTTGGCCAATGTTCAGCTATTTTGTTCTGCTGGTGCGAAACAAAAGAACGCAGAATACTTTAATCTTCTCGAGGTATGCTTGTAGATTTAAGCCCTTTTTCTTCCAACACCAGATTTCTTGTGAATGGTTTTAGTGTGGGAGTATTTTGACAGCAGTTATTAGGACTCAAATGCAACTAAATCTGGTTCTCTGATAATGCTTCAAGTATTCATTATGTTTCAGAACCAGCATATACCTTGCTTGGACACATTTTATTGACCTTACATGATAGTTTTAAGGTGAGACACGGCAGGCAAAAACATAGTTTTTTTTTTTTTTTCACTGGTCAATTTTGAGATTTTAGGCTATTTGTCTTCAATAACATGTCTTCTTTCAGACTTGTGGTGAAAAAAAATGTCCAAAATACACATTTAGGTCTTTATTTTACTACACTTTTCTATTTGCGTCTGTAGATTTCTCCTAAATTCAACAAAAGTTGGCGCTCCCTATCATCTCACACACACCGTTGGGAATCTCTCTTTACATTTACATCTCTGTACATTGTTGTCGGATCCAAATACGGTCATTTCCCTTTTTATCAGCAACCAATCGTGAAAGTATAATGGGCATTTAACTCTAAAAGTGAAATCTCATTGGGTGATGTCAATTTCTGACAACGTGATTGGTTTAGATGCATCATGTGACGCGCTCTGACATTTCAGATGTGTGTTTTTGACTGTTTTTCTGCTCAGTTAAAGGCCATAAATGCTGTGTTTATAAGTTTTGATGTGATTTAGGTGGTTTGTATTGTTGTTGCTGATGATTTGATAAGATATTGTGTCAGTAAATAGTTTTCACTAAAAAAAGTATGATTTTTTTACATTACAAATCTTTAAATGCCTTTTTCTCAAAATGAGTTTGTCATTCTCCAGTATAAACATCTCTATGTAACACCGATGTACACCACACTTTCCAGTTTAACACTTAGCAGTATTCTGAAGATAATTGCAGAGGGATAAATCATTCCTGGCTGATTTCTGTGACATTTTAATAAAAAAAATATGGCGAAAATAGATTTTTTTTTAAGGCTACGGACAGTATATTTAGATTTCCTAGGTAATGAAAGCATATATCCTGAAATCCCTCTGAACATCTTTTTTCATCTTGTGTGTAAACAAAATGAAAAAATTATTTTGCACCTGGCTTTATCATATGTTCAGATCTATCTACCGAAAATATATGCAAAATTGTGCATATTTAATGAGATAATGCATAATTTGCATAATTAAACATACAAATTTCAAAAACTTGTAATACATTTTTTTTATGAACTTGTGTAAGTAATCAACTGAGGAAGTTTCATGGTGAATCTATTATTTTAAAATGTTACCCTATTCACCTGTAGTGTCTCGCCTTAAATAAGGATGCGCCGATACCGATAATTGTTTATATTTGAAAGCCGATAACCGATATATTGGCCGATAAATCTAACTCCAAATTTTAATATAAATTTTGAGAGCCTGGAATACAAAAACAAAAGTCTCACCATTAAAAGCAATGACCCAAGCACACAATTATAATGTTCTCATTATCTATGTAGCCGATATTATTGACTTGTGCTGCACATGTTGCACTGAACTGTATTTTCCTCTTTTTTTTAAAAGTGATTTCAATCATATATTGTGCATCCCTAGTTTTAAGTCTATATCAATGTGGCTGTATGTTGTTTATTGGCTGTCAGGGTGTTGAAGAATGAGAGTTATTAGTGCCCAAAAGCATCTAGATTTGGTTGTAAACATGCCTAAATGGTTTCATAATTGTCTGGTGGGGATTATCACGATCTCACCTTGTCTTTCTCAAACGATTTACCTGTTGATCTTGACGGATATTAATACGAGGCTTAGAAACCGATGTGTGATCCTCTCAAAACATCAAGCGTTAGAAGTCCCGCTAACCAGGGATACCAGATTTTCCCAGCGAATCGAGTCCACATCAAACGTGCCTTTTCAAAGAAATGCAAATGGCGGTGTGTGAAAAAAAGACAATGTTCTGAGGAAGCCATCGGTCTCGGGCCACTCGCGGTATCACTTCCTAATGACTGTGGCCTGGTTTCACAGACAGGGCTTGGATTGAGCCAGGATTAGGCCTTAGTTTAATTAGGACATTCAGGTAACTTTTTAAAATGTGCCTTAGAAAAAGCAATGACATATTTTAAGATATGCCATTACAAGTTGCTTTCAATTAAAAGTGCATTTTAGTCTTGGACGAGGCTTATAGTTCACTTCAGAATTAAAATTTCCTGATAATTTACTCTCCCCCACGTCATCCGAGATGTTCATGTCTGTCTTTCTTCAGTCATAAAGAAATGAAGGTTTTTGTGGAAAGCGTTCCAGGATGTTTCTCCATATAGTGACTTCAATGGGGTCCAAATCTGGGATTTCACAAAATGTGAGTTTCTGGGATTTCACGAATGTGAGTTTCTGGGATTTCACGAAATGTGAGTTTCTGGGGATTTCACGAAATGTGAGTTTCTGGGATTTCACGAAATGTGAGTTTCTGGGATTTCACGAAATGTGAGTTTCTGGGATTTCACGAAATGTGAGTTTCTGGGATTTCACGAAATGTGAGTTTCTGGGATTTCACGAAATGTGAGTTTCTGGGATTTCACGAAATGTGAGTTTCTGGGATTTCACGAAATGTGAGTTTCTGGGATTTCACGAAATGTGAGTTTCTGCGATTTCACGAAATGTGAGTTTTCTGCGATTTCACGATCCCAGCCAAGGAATAAGAGTCTCATCTAGACAAAACCTCTGTAATTGTATATATATACGTTGGAAATGTCAGGCGGTAACCGGACGTAAATGGAAAATGTAGGACGAAAACTACATCTCATTTTCACCTCCAACTTCAAAATCGTCAGACATTGTTGTTATAACAACCGCAGGATACATTATCCCGCTTATTACATGGCTACCTACCAAATAAATCAATAATTTGACACAAAATATTGATTTAAAAAGGAATTTATTGATTTAAAAACGATTTATATGGCTTCCGCCAAAGAAAATATCCCGTTCCGTCTCTACGGTTAGAAATGCTGCGTCCATGGCAACGCTCTGTTTTTCGTGGCAACGGTCGGTTATACTTAGCAACTGACTTATCAAGAAATAACAGACCACATCTTCATTAGAATTCAACCAAGCCATGTAATAAATATATA
>JARPMJ010006819.1:0-42500 GCA_033366665.1 Phoxinus dragarum | reverse complement strand
CTCTTCACTAACTCTATTATTTTCACTATCTCTATTCTCTTCACTAACTCTATTATTTTCACTAACTCTATTATTTTCACTATCTCTATTCTCTTCTCTAACTCTATTATCTTCACTAACTCTATTCTCTTCACTAACTCTATTATCTTCACTAACTCTATTCTCTTCACTAACTCTATTATTTTCACTAACTCTATTATTTCCACTAACTCTATTCTCTTCACTAACTATTATTTTCACTAACTCTATTATCTTCACTAACTCTATTATTTTCACTAACTCATTCTCTTCACTAACTCTATTATTTTCACTAACTCTATTCTCTTCACTAACTATTCTCTTCACTAACTTTATTCTCTTCACTAACTTTATTCTCTTCACTAACTATTCTCTTCACTAACTTTATTCTCTTCACTAACTCTATTCTCTGCTTCACTAACTCTAACTCTACTCTCTTCACTAATTATATTCTCTTCACTAATTCTATTCTGCTTCACTAACTCTAACTCTATTATGCTTCACTAACTCTATTCTCTTCACAAACTCTATTCTCTTCACTAACCCTATTCTCTTCACCAACTATATTCTCTTCACTAACTCTAACTCTATTCTGATTCACTAACTCTATTCTGTGTTACTAACTATTCTGTTTCAGTAACTCTATTCTCTTCACTAACTTTATTCTCTTCACTAACTCTATTCTGCTTCACTAACTCTAACTCTATTATGCTTCACTAACTCTATTCTCTTCACAAACTCTATTCTCTTCACTAACCCTATTCTCTTCACCAACTCTATTCTCTTCACTAACTCTAACTCTATTCTGTGTTACTAACTATTCTGTTTCAGTAACTCTATTCTCTTCACTAACTCTATTCTCTTCACTAACTCTATTCTCTATTCTGCTTCACTAACTCTTTTCTGCTTTACTAACTCTATTCTGCTTCACTAATTCCAACTCTATTCTCTTCACTAACTCTATTCTCTTCACTAACTCTATTCTCTTCACTAACTCTATTCTCTATTCTGCTTCACTAACTCTTTTCTGCTTTACTAACTCTATTCTCTTCACTAACTCTATTCTCTTCACTAACTCTATTATCTATTCTGCTTCACTAACTCTTTTCTGCTTTACTAACTCTATTCTGCTTCACTAATTCTAACTCTATTCTCTTCACTAACTCTATTATCTTCTCTAACTCTATTCTCTTCACTAACTCTATCCTGCTTCTCTAACTCTATTATATTCTCTTCACTAACTCTATTCTGCTTCAGATCTGTGGCCGGTCTCTTAACTGCTTAGACTCCTTTAAAAGTTAGTCACCTAATTCTTTCTTCAAGATGGATCATAACTTTTTAACTCTGTTACAAACAAAAGTGGAAATAAAGCATTTTATAAATCAGACATATTTAATGTTCAGAGAACATTCAGAAATAATATTATTACCATACATAACTTATATTGTGTAACATTTTGTAAGTTGGGAAGATGTCTGCAAGGAACTCTTTAAAAATTATAATTCTGTCATCATCAAAAATAAGTTTTGAGAAATTCCTCAGTGTGTTTGTCCTGACAGTGAAAGTCAATGGGGTCCAAAGTTATTTGCTTCCCAACGTTCTTAAAGTTCCCCTGTTGTCAACAGTGTTATCCCTTACACCTCATCTTTGAAAAATTCCTTCATGTCTTAATATATCTTGAATGTAACTCGACACCCTTGCCTCATTTAGTATGCGCGGCCCTATGAATATGCAAATGAGCCCCGCCTCCACTCACTCACTCACTCAGAGATCCACTGGTGGACGATCACACGTTGATCTGATTGGTCCAAGGTAGTGTGTGACGTCAGAAACACCAGCGATTTCAAACCGTGTGTTTGAGACTGTCTTTGGTTCACTGCAGTTTTAAGCAGAAAATACTCAGCAATGCTGTCCACTTATGAACTTACACATGTGTGTGTTAAAGCAGATTAATAACTCCACATACACACATACACTACAGTAAACGCTGGATTTACACCACTGGGGACTTTAAAAATATCATCTTTTGTGTTCCACAGAAGAAAGAAACTCAACAGGCTCGAATGGCTTGAGTAAATGATGACAGAAAGATGATTTTATAGTGAACTGTCCCTTTAAGAAGCAGTGACGGGTCATAATCGCATCATCATGTGAGCAGACGTGTTTACATTACATTTATTCATTTAGCAGACGCTTTTATCCAAAGCGACTTACAAATGAGAGCAATAGAAGCCATTAAACTAGCAGTAGGACAACAGTATGTGAGTGCTATGACCCTTCACAGTACAATATATATATATATATTTTTTAGAATAGATAAGAAAGTGTTAGTGTTAGTAGTACTGAATTAAGTGCTCAAGTGCTGCCGAAAAAGATACGTCTTCAGCAGTTTCTTAAAGATGTCTCTGGACTCAGCAGCTCTGGCTGAGTTAGATCATCACCAGCAGGAACAGTCGTGGTGAAGGTCCGAGAGAGAGATTTCGTGCCTCTTTGAGATGGCACCACCAGACGCCGCTCGCTTGCAGAGCACAAGTTTCTGGACGGCACATAAGTCTGAAGTAATGAGTTCAGGTACAGGGGAGCAGTGCCAGTGGGTGTTCTGTAGGCAAACGTCAGTGACTTGAGTTTGATGCAACCGGCAACCAGTGCAGTTTCGTGAGGAGAGGAGTGACGTGTGCTCTCTTCGGCTCGTTGAAGACACTCTAGCTGCAGCTTCTGGATCAGTTGCAGAGGTTTGACAGAGCAAGCTGGGAGACCGGCCAGGAGAGCATTACAATAGTCCAGTCTGGACAGAACAAGCGCCTGGACAAGCAGTTGTGCAGCTCTGATAGGAAGGGCCTGATCCTTCTGATGTTGTACAAGTGAAATCTGCATGACCGGGCAGTGCTAGCGATGTGGTCTGTGAAGATCAATTGATCATCAATGACCACTCCAAGGTTCCTGGCTGATCTTGATGGAGTTATGGATGACGAGCTGAATGGAGAAGTTGTGATGAAGTGCTGGGTTGGCCGGGATTACAAGTAGCTCTGTCTTCGCAAGGTTTAGTTGAAGGTGGTGGTCCTTCATCCAGCCGGAGATGTCTGTCAGACTGAGATGCGAGCGGCTCCCGTCGGATCCTCCGGCTGGAATGAGAGGTAGAGTTGTGTGTCATCAGCGTAGCAGTGATAGGAGAAGCCATGTTCTGAATCACAGATCTAGTGATGTCATGTAGATGGAGAAGTGAAGTGGTCCCAGCACTGAGCCCTGATGCACACCAGTGGTTAGATGTTGGTCTTAGACACCTCACCCCTCCATCTACCCGAGAGATAAGACTTGAACCACTGGAGTGCAGTTCCCGAGATCCCCTGTTTGACTGCAGACGTGTTTGACTGCAGACGTGGTGTTTGACTGCAGACGTTAGACTGTGTAGCTCATCTCTGTTTCTCTTCAGTTCTATCAGATTTATCATGTAAATAAATCATGTAAATTTATCATTTATCATGTTATGTCAGATTTATGATTGTATCTGAGCAGCAGACAACATGTTCCATCTGATCAAACGCATTATCTTTCCTTTCCTGTTTACAATATCATTCTGATTTATTTAGAAGATTTATTTCTGACCTGTCAGTCAGACCGGTAGCCCCGCCCCGCTCGCACGTCATTGGCTGAGGCTTCAGTAAAGGGTCTGGGGTTAATGTGCTGTTAACGATGGGCGTCTTCCTGCCTCATGGATGTCGACGGATGGGCTCTTTCCTCTTTTCCATTCCCGGCCCCCTGTTATCCCGTGCTGTCAGGAATGCAGGAAATGATGTCAGAGCACTTCCTGTCTGAATAAACCCAGGCGCTCATGAGCCTCACAGAAGCTCCTGCTGGAATCAAACTCTGCTTTATTCTTGAAGACGATTATTTCCCTCACTGTTCTGCCGTTATAAAGGCTCAGCTTTATTTCTACAGCGCTGTATACAGTACGCATCGTTTTCACAGTGATAAACAGGGAAATGAACATGTTACGATGAAACAAGACTTAATATCTTTACTCATTTTTATTCTTCAGTTATTGTATCTTCATTTAAGAATGTTTCGAGATTTGTGCTTGAAAACAAGGCAGAAACACTGAGGAAGAGCATCAGTGCAGTGTGGGATCATTATTCAGCTCTATTCAATTTAGTTCAATGTTGATTGAGTTCAATTCATGTTGATTCAATTCAGTCAGTTTAATGAGAGTGTTGATGTTGCAACATTCATTAATTATGAGACAAATGCAGATTCTGCTGTAAAGCATCTTTAAAAGACAACAGTCATTATTCAGATCAATTCAGTTGTGGTTCTGTTTTCATCTGATGGTGTCTGTGCAGTCAGATCATCATATCTCTGAATATTAATTGTATTTTATCACTGTCAATCCCTCTGATTGGCTGAGAGCCTGTGATGGGCGTGTCTTGCTGTCTGTGATTGGCCAGTTTCTCGCGGTGGTGTTTGATGCAGCGCTGGCGCTTGAGAGCCAGAGTGAACACGAGTTTCCACACACTTGCGCTCTGACAGCTTTATTAATGCTGATGTTTTCCAGCTGCTGGATCTGCTGCACACACACTGATGAAGGGAGGAGGCGTTGATTCAGTTCAGTTCAGTGTTGATTCAGTTCAGTGTTGATTATATTCAGTTCAGTGTTGATTCAGTTCAGTTCAGTTCAGTGTTGATTCAGTTCAGTGTTGATTATATTCAGTTCAGTGTTGATTATATTCAGTTCAGTGTTGATTATATTCAGTTCAGTGTCCAATTTAGTATAATTAATTCACCTTTGTCTCTAGGATAAGTACCAAAAACCTTGTGAAAAAAACGCAACTTGATCCTACAGAATTAGTCAATTACAGGCCGATCTCTAATCTGCCATTTCTGTCAAAGATATTAGAAAAAGCAGTAAACTCACAACTGTGTTCCTTTCTTGAAAGAAATGATATCTGCGAGGATTTCCAGTCCGGATTTAGACCGTACCATAGTACCGAGACCCGCTCTCGTTAGAGTCACACATGATTTGCTCTTATCATCCGATCGTGGTTGTATCTCTCTATTAGTATTACTTGATCTTAGTGCTGCATTTGACACCATTGACCACAACATCCTTTTAAATAGACTCGAACATTATGTTGGCATTAGTGGAATTGCACTAGCATGTTTAAATCATACTTATCTGACCGTTATCAGTTTGTAGCAGTAAATGAAGAGATGTCTTATCAACACAAGTTCAGTATGGCGTACCACAAGGCTCAGTACTAGGACCGCTGCTGTTCACTCTGTACATGCTACCATTAGGAGATATCATTAGGAAACATGGAATTAGCTTTCACTGTTATGCCGACGATACTCAGCTGTATATTTCTTCAAAACCTAACGAAACCTACCAATTCACAAAATTAACGGAATGCATAGCGAATATAAAAAACTGGATGACTAGTAATTTCCTACTACTAAATTCAGAAAAAACAGATTCTAATTATTGAACAAAAAACTTCCACACGTAATAACCTAGAGTACTGTCTAACACTTGATGCTGCGTCATTTAGGAACCTGTGTGTGTGTGTGTGTGTGTGTGTGTGTGTGTGCTCTTTGATACCAATCCTTCATTTGAAAGTCACGTGTCTAGTATCTGTAAAACCGCTTTCTTCCATCTTAAAAATATATCTAAATTACGCCATATGCTCTCATTGACAAATGCGGAACAGTTAGTTGATGCGTTCATGAGCTCAAGGCTAGATTATTGTAATGCTCTACTGGGTGGTTGCCCTGCACGCTTAATAAACAAACTACAGCGAGTTCAAAACGCAGCCGCTCGAGTTCTTACCTGAACCAGGAAGTATGACCATATTAGCCCCGTTCTGTCAACACTGCATTGGCTGCCTATTAAACATCGTATAAACTTTAAAATATTGCTGATCACTTACAAAGCACTAAATGGTTTATCTCCCGCAGTTCTTGAGCGAGCTCTTAACGCATTATAGTCCTTCACGTCTACTGCGATCTCACAACTCCGGCCAGTAATAATACCTAGAATATCAGAATCGACTGCTGGCGGTAGATCCTTTTCCTATTTAGCACCAAAACTGTTTTCTGTTAGAACGGTGTCGTGTTAGTTAATAAGTTAATCACTAATGATTGTTGCGAGGAAGTGAATCAATCAAAACTAAGTTTATCTGGACAATAACTGTATTCTAGATCTGCTGTAAAGCTGACACTGTTACTGTAATCTCCTGTGATCTCTGTAAAGCTGCTGGGAACTCTATATTGTAAAGCGCTGTATAGATGAGGGACTGGACTTGTTCCTCGCGGGGACTGATGAAGGCGAGGAGGAGTTCCTCACGAGGTGTGAAGGTTGCTGTGGCCAGTAATGGGCTTCACGGCTCTGTTATCAGCGGGCTGCAGATTCCTCTGTTTCCCACATCACTTCCTCTTCCTCCCGCTGGTCCCAGAGGAGCCGCCGCAGTAACACAGGGTGTTTCTCTGTCCTCGTGTGTGGAACTCTTCACATTATAAACATCATTTATAACGCCTGTGAATGATCCACATGATCTGATAAACCGTCGGTCTCCTCAGTCCTTCTGTGTCTGAGTGATAGTTTACACTCTTTTCTCCAGTGAAAGTCTTAATAGTTCAAGCGTCCTCCTCCTGCTCGAGCTCGAGTCTTTCTGCCGCCAAATCTGCTCTGATGATCAAGTCAACGTGAGAACAACTGTGATATTGTTAGTAATATTTCAGCTGGACTGAAGCAGGATTACTTGATTATCATCATCATTTATGATAAAAAATCATGAGTATCAAATATGATCATCAGGCTCTTGAGGAAGGTTTATTTGTTCATCTCTCAATCATCATCGTATTGCATTGCATTGTGTTTCAAAAATACAGATCTTAATACTAAGCATTTAAATATAATCTTACTGAGACTTTTTTTATTGGCAGATATTGATAGTTGTATACATTTTATGTCAATATCTGCTTTACTTTGTGTGTGTGTGTGTGTTTGTGTGTGTGTGTGAGACGTGATCATTAGTGTGTGTGTGTGTGTGTGTGTGACGTGAGGATGCTGCCGTGTCTCGTGATCATTAGTGTGTGTGTGTGTGTGTGTGTGTGTGTGTGTGTGAGGATGCTGCCGTGTCTCGTGATCATTAGTGTGTGTGTGTGTGTGGTGTTGTGTGTGTGTGTGTGTGTGATGGCAGGTTTAGGGATATGGGCAGTGTAAGGGGATAGAATATACAGTTTGTACACTATAAAATACCATTACGCCTATGGAATGTCCCCACAAGGATAGCAATGAAAGCTTGTGTGTGTGTGTGTGTGTGTGTGTGTGTGTGTGTGTGTGTGTGTGTGTGTGTGGTGACGTGAGGATGCTGCCGTGTCTCGTGATCATTAGTGTGTGTGTGTGTGTGTGTGTGTGTGTGTGAGGATGCTGCCGTGTCTCAGTGTCTCGTGATCATTAGTGTGTGTGTGTTGGTGATGGTTTTGTAGGACAGAAGTTATCAAGTCTTCATCACACATCATCTTTATAGTGATTTGCTGCTAAAAAAAATAAGTCAACATAAGATGAAAATTCTAGTTTTCTTAATAAGTTTTAAGTAAATAAATAAGTTTTCTTAATGCATGTTATAAATGTTATTGTGATTGATTCATCCATGCATATATCATAGACCTCATAGTGTTTAATCAGAATATCATAATATCTCTGATGCGTTAAACTCCGCCCCTGCTTTAGAGCCACACCCACATCTCAACATCCAATCAACAGCTGACGGACAGAACCACGCCCTGCCGCACATTTAGTCACTCTTTCAATAATCCGTGACACTGTGATGTACGTCACAACTAAATAACATTTCTGACTTTTTTCTCAAAATTGTGTGATATATACTTGCAAGGAAAAAAGAAAGAACAGTTTTTAATTGTTTATTCCGTGGCTTCAAGCTGCTCATCGGCGAGACACTGACTCGTGTGTGTGTGTGTGTGTGTGTGTGTCCTGTAGGAGGCGCTGTCGGTGGTGAGTGAGGATCCAGCTTTATTCCAGTGTTCGTACGGAGCGTCTCTCCCTAAAGCAGACATGACGGCCTCCGCTGAATACAGCCAGAGCAAACTCAGTCCCAGAATGCATCAGCATGGACTGGCTGGCTCCGCCCCTCGCTCGCATCACCGTCAAGATGGAGTGTGGAGCGCAGGCCGACGGATCCCGGTGAGTCACGTGACCCTCATCACATGACCTCAGTGGCTCTGGACCTGTGTGTGTGTGTGTGTGTGTCAGATTGATGATCCAGTGATCTTCTGCCTAGACTCTTTCAACATAACCCCCCCTCCACCAAACAACCCCACACCATACAGTCAGGCAAGAACCATGTGGTTACAATTATTCATGAGATCATATAGTGCATTACATGGGATAATTAATAGATTTTTTATTATTATAATGCTTTGTATAAAAAGGCTTCAAGTAAAGAATTTGAATAATCTAAAGATCCTCTTTCCACTATGGAGAACCTTTGGAGGTTCTGTGAATGTTAAAGTGTTTTCGTGGATCCTCGGCGCTGGGAAAGAGAGAGTTCTCAGTCGCTCGGTGATGTAAACTCTGGCGGTGTGACAGAAGCTCCTGATCGGCTGTTTGATGGATGTGTGTGAGTGTGTGTGAGTGTGTGTGAGTGTGTGTGAGTGTGTGTGTGTGAGTGTGTGTGAGTGTGTGTGAGTGTGTGTGAGTGTGTGTGAGTGCAGGAGCGCGGCGAGCAGAACGCTCCGTCTCCTCCAGCCCAACAGTTGGTGGACACATGAGCGGCGCTCGTCTGGAGCCGGTGGCGGTGCGTCTGGAGCCGGTGGCGTTCCAGCGAATCCCTCACATCTGTGTCCCGTGAGAGGATGATGACACGCTCTGGACGTCCTCGTATCTCTCCTCACATTACTGACGTTAATAACACACTGACAGTCCAACAGTTTAGGGTCGGGAATATGGTTTTTAAAGAAGTCTCTTCTGTTCATCAAGGCGGAATTTATCTGATAAAATACAGTAAAACAGTGAAATATGATTATAATGTAGATCATCAGTTCTCTATGTGAATATATAGTAAAGTGTCATTTATTCCTGTGATCAAAGCATCATTACTCCAGTCTTCAGTGTCACATGATCCTCCAGAAATCAGTGTAATATGAGGATCTGATGCTAAGTGATGACCATCTTTGATCATTTTAATGTGTCTTCCTTGATGAATAAATATATTAAGTTCATAATGACCCCAAAAGTGTATTTTTGCCTCTGTCGATCATTAAAGTCTGTTTTTGTTATTATTAGTTGATAGTTTGATGATCTCACGTTGGCTCAGTGTCTGAAAGCAGAATATATGCATCCCGAGTTCTTCATGCGAACACCGATATTTCCTTCAGGAAATGCACATCTGACCCGTGTGTGTGTGTGTGTGTGTGTGTGTGTGTGTGTGTGTGTGTGTGTGTGTGTGTGTGTGTGTGCAGAAGTTCTCCTGATGACTGTCCAGTGGTGAAAGGTAAAATCTCTCCAGTTGGGAATGTTCCAGTGTACAGCAACTACATGGAGGAAAAACACATTCCACCGCCCAACATGATCACTAATGAACGCCGAGTGATCGTACCTGCAGGTAACACACACACACACACACACACACACACACACACACACACACACTCTCTCACACACACACACACACACACACACACACACACACACACACACACACACACACACACACACACACACACACACACTCTCACACTCTCTCTCTCACACACACACACACACACACACACACACTCTCTCTTTCTCTCTCTCTCACACTCACACACACACACACTCACTCTCTCTCTCTCTCTCTCTCTCACACACACACACACACACACACACACACACACACACACTCACTCTCTCTCTCTCTCTCTCTCACACACACACACACACACACACACACACACACACACACACACACACACACACACACACACACACACACACACTCTCTCTCTCTCTCTCTCTCTCTCTCTCTCTCTCACTCACACACACACACACACACACACACACACTCTCTCTCTCTCTCTCTCTCTCTCTCTCTCTCACACACTCACACTCACACTCACACTCTCTCTCTCTCACACACACACACACACACGCACGCACGCGCACACACACACACACACACAGTTTTCATGGTTTAAATAAGAGTGTCTCTGCACTTCCTGCTCAGTTGTGAGAAGTTCTGCAACGGCAACATCCTGTTTTTTGGATCATGAATCAGGACAATAGACACGCGTTCAGAAGAATGTGCAGGAGGAGCGCAGATCGAGATCGGAGACGTTCACACACACACTCCGCTGAACATCAGTTTAGATCTCTGTTAACTAGCAGTTCTGTCCAATGGAACTGGAATTAGAATTAAAATGGAAGAGCAATTTAATGACACAACAGAGACGCTTGCTTAGTCTGTTCTGCAACAAAACATTAATTCATATTTGTTTTAAACACACGCACACACTCTCTTTCTCTCTCTCTCCCTCACACACACACTCTCTGTCACACACTCTCTCAAAATATTTTAAAGGGGTCATGAACTGGATTATTTTATTATTTTATAATGTTAGTATGATTTTACATAATTTTTTTCATAATTTAGAAATTAAAGGCATGTGTCCTAGCCTGATTTTAGCCTCTGATTTGAATGCTCTGTTTAAAGGGGCGTGTCTCTGTGAGACTTCAGTGTAAACGCCCACTGCTGTGATTGGCTACTGTTAGACTTCAGTGTAAACGCCCACTGCTGTGATTGGCTGCTGTTAGACTTCAGTGTAAACGCCCACTGCTGTGATTGGCTGCTGTTAGACTTCAGTGTAAACGCCCACTGCTGTGATTGGCTACTGTGAGACTTCAGTGTAAACGCCCACTGCTGTGATTGGCTGCTGTTAGACTTCAGTGTAAACGCCCACTGCTGTGATTGGCTACTGTGAGACTTCAGTGTAAACGCCCTCTGCTGTGATTGGCTACTGTGAGACTTCAGTGTAAACGCCCTCTGCTGTGATTGGCTGCTGTGAGACTTCAGTGTAAACGCCCACTGCTGTGATTGGCTACTGTGAGACTTCAGTGTAAACGCCCACTGCTGTGATTGGCTACTGTGAGACTTCAGTGTAAACGCCCACTGCTGTGATTGGCTGCTGTTAGACTTCAGTGTAAACGCCCACTGCTGTGATTGGCTACTGTGAGACTTCAGTGTAAACGCCCTCTGCTGTGATTGGCTACTGTGAGACTTCAGTGTAAACGTCCACTGCTGTGATTGGCTGCTGTTAGACTTCAGTGTAAACGCCCACTGCTGTGATTGGCTGCTGTTAGACTTCATTGTAAACGCCCACTGCTGTGATTGGCTGCTGTTAGACTTCAGTGTAAACGCCCACTGCTGTGATTGGCTGCTGTGAGACTTCAGTATAAACGCCCACTGCTGTGATTGGCTGCTGTTAGACTTCATTGTAAACGCCCCACTGCTGTGATTGGCTACTGTGAGACTTCAGTGTAAACGCTCACTGCTGTGATTGGCTGCTGTGAGACTTCAGTGTAAACGCCCACTGCTGTGATTGGCTGCTGTTAGACTTCATTGTAAACGCCCACTGCTGGTGATTGGCTGCTGTGAGACTTCAGTGTAAACGCCCACTGCTGTGATTGGCTGCTGTTAGACTTCAGTGTAAACGCTCACTGCTGTGATTGGCTGCTGTGAGACTTCAGTGTAAACGCCCACTGCTGTGATTGGGCTGCTGTGAGACTTCAGTGTAAACGCCCACTGCTGTGATTGGCTGCTGTGAGACTTCAGTGTAAACGCCCACTGCTGTGAGACTTCAGTGTAAACGCCCACTGCTGTGATTGGCTGCTGTGAGACTTCAGTGTAAACGCCCACTGCTGTGATTGGCTGCTGTGAGACTTCAGTGTAAACGCCCACTGCTGTGATTGGCTGCTGTGAGACTTCAGTGTAAACGCCCACTGCTGTGATTGGCTGCTGTGAGACTTCAGTGTAAACGCTCACTGCTGTGATTGGCTGCTGTGAGACTTCAGTGTAAACGCCCACTGCTGTGATTGGCTGCTGTGAGACTTCAGTGTAAACGCCCACTGCTGTGATTGGCTGCTGTGAGACTTCAGTGTAAACGCCCACTGCTGTGATTGGCTGACATCTTTGCATATGGAAAAGCAAGTTTTACATGTGGAAATCTCTCTCTAAATCTTTTACTACGTTTTTACTATTACAGCTGTCGAGATTAACGAATCGTGAAAGTTATTTGTAGATGTACCCCATCGCATGAGAGGCTGCAGGTGACGAGCAGATGTTGACCGCGTGAATGAAGTGATCTCATCATTGCAACGCAGTTTCTGCTCTCTCACGAATGCCTTCACCAAATAACAATGCAAACGAGATGTAAATACAGTAAGAGCTTCGTGTGCCGTGCAACAGCGTCATTGGATTTCATAACGAGTTTTGGCAAGTGTCCAGATAAACTCGCGCTGTGTGATTGACAGCTTGGGCGATTGGGAAGGGAGCGTTCTTTGATCGCTTTCTGTATATAATTGAATCACAGTTTAAATAAGATTATTATTCACCGGCTTGATTTGCTGATGCATAAACAGTATTGAACGAGTTTGAGAGAAAGATAATCTGAACTTGAATAATTACACATCAGAAATCACTGATCACAGATCAGGCATTAAAATAAACATGGTTACTTACATGTTTGTGGCGTTGCTGGCAGATCCATATTGTAAAAGTCTGAAATTGCGACGGATTTACCAAATAATCCTGCGTGAAATCTGCCGAACACAAATAACGCCCTGAGACTTTCACACTGTTGAAGACTACAACACCTTTCCCCAGCATTAGGATCGTCTGGAAGGCAATGGTAATGATCCTGTGGTCGAGCTTTACGTGTTCTCATGTCACTATTCACTAGCGCTCCAGTGGGCGGGGGCCACAGACGCAGACGGAGGCGGAGTTTCGCTGCTCTGTGACGTCACAAGGCTCCACTTCTCAGATCCTGTCGTTTACTGGCCTTGGTTTCAATAAAAGCTGTTTTTGGAATAACAGGGAAGGTTTTGAGTCTTGAAACTCACAGGATATTTTTTATAGTATATACGAACTCTTAACTGTCAAAAGATCAAGGAAAATTCTCAGTTCATGACCCCTTTAAATATGAGGGCAGAACTATTCTATTTCAAGTGTGTGGGTGTGTGTGTGTGTGTGTGTGTGTGTGTGTGGGATTTACCTGTGCTCTGTGTGTGTCAGATCCCAGTCTGTGGTCGGCGGGATCACGGTGTGTCAGTGGCTGGAGTGGTGTGTGTGTGTGTGTGTGTGTGTGTGTGTGTGTGGTGTGTGTGTGAGGTGAGGTGATTGACCTGTGCTCTGTGTGTGACAGATCCCAGTCTGTGGTCGGCGGATCACGTGTGTCAGTGGCTGGAGTGTGTGTGTGTGTGTGTGTGTGTGTGTGTGTGTGTGGTGGTGTGTGTGTGTGAGTGAGTGATTGACCTGTGCTCTGTGTGTCAGATCCCAGTCTGTGGTCGGCGGATCACGTGGTGTCAGTGGCTGGAGTGTGTGTGTGTGTGTGTGTGTGTGAGTGAGTGATTGACCTGTGCTCTGTGTGTCAGATCCCAGTCTGTGGTCGGCGGATCACGTGTGTCAGTGGCTGGAGTGTGTGTGTGTGTGTGTGTGTGAGTGATTGACCTGTGCTCTGTGTGTCAGATCCCAGTCTGTGGTCGGCGGATCACGTGTGTCAGTGGCTGGAGTGTGTGTGTGTGTGTGTGTGTGTGTGAGTGAGTGATTGACCTGTGCTCTGTGTGTCAGATCCCCAGTCTGTGGTCGGCGGATCACGTGTGTCAGTGGCTGGAGTGTGTGTGTGTGTGTGTGTGTGAGTGATTGACCTGTGCTCTGTGTGTCAGATCCCAGTCTGTGGTCGGCGGATCACGTGTGTCAGTGGCTGGAGTGGGGCCGTGAAGGAGTTCGGACTGCCGGAGGTGGACGTGTCTCTGTTCCACAGCGTCGATGGGAAGCAGCTCTGCAAGATGAGCAAAGACGACGTCCAGCGACTGACCAGCAGCTACACAGCCGAGATCCTGCTGTCTCACCTGCACTACCTCAGAGAGAGTGAGTGTCTCTCGCCCGTCTCTCTCTCTCTCTGTGGTGTGTGTGGTGTGTGGTGTGTGTCTGACCGGCAGCGTGCAACAGCTCTCGTCCGTGTCTCTCGTCCGTCTCTCTCTCTCTCTCTCTCTCTCTGTGTGTGTGTGTGTGTGTGTGTGTGTGTGTGTGTGTGCGTGTGTGTGCGTGCATATTATCTGCTCATCATGACGCTTCATAAGCTCTTCATTACTGACCTCTGACCTCATTCACTCTGCTGACCTCTGACCTCACACGACTCATTAACATGCATTAATAAATCAGTTTATACCTGTGTGAATCTCATCAGACTGTTGACTTCCCCCGAAAGTCAGACAATGTATATATTATCATTTCAATTTTAAGTCAAATTTTAATTTTTAAAACTGAATTATATTATAAATAAAGTCTAAAGAAATGTTGGTAACACTTTCTATGAAGTCCATGCTTATAATGTATTATAGCCTCATTTATACTGTACGGCAGAATGTACATCCAGCCGGTTGTTATCTCAGAATAAACCCTACAGGGTGATCAGGATCAGGAGCATCTGTTACAGTATGGAGACTCAGGAGAGGAGGAACGATGGTGAATAGTGAGTTTATTGATAAACCAAAGGTGCAGGGATGAGGTGAGCAGGGTAGTGGAGTCCAACGGGTGATCTTGGTGGAGACGCTGGAGACGGGGTGATCGCTGGAGACTATCGCTGGGGAATAGTCCGCATACAACAAACGACCGCATACAACCTAGCCCAAGGTCCACTGGACCTTGGGCTAGGATGGAGACTGGAAACCCCAAGAGACTCTGGAAGGGTGGCCTCGACGGGACGAGACTCTGGAAGGGTGGCCTCGACGGGACGAGACTCTGGAAGGGTGGCCTCGACGGGACGAGACTCTGGAAGGGTGGCCTCGACGGGACGAGACTCTGGAAGGGTGGCCTCGACGGGACGAGACTCTGGAAGGGTGGCCTCGATGGAACGAGACTCTGGATCGATGGCCATCTCGGGACGAGACTCTGGAAGGGTGGCCTCGACGGGACGAGACTCTGGAAGGGTGGCCTCGACGGGACGAGACTCTGGAAGGGTGGCCTCGACGGGACGAGACTCTGGAAGGGTGGCCTCGATGGAACGAGACTCTGGAACGATGGCCATCTCGGGACGAGAATCTGGAAGGGTGGGTCTCGACGGGACGAGACTCTGGAAGGGCAGTCTTGACGGGACAGGACTCTGGAAGGGTGGTCTCGACGGGACGAGACTCTGGAAGGGCAGTCTTGACGGGACAGGACTCTGGAAGGGTGGTCTCGACGGGACGAGACTCTGGAAGGGCAGTCTTGACGGGACAGGACTCTGGAAGGGTGGTCTTGGCGGAACGAGACTCTGGAAGGGCGGGTCTCGACGGAACGAGACTCTGGAACGATGGCCATCTCGAGACAGGACTCTGGAAGTGTGGGTCTCGACGGGACGAGACTCTGGAAGTGTGGGTCTCGACGGGACGAGACTCTGGAAAGGGTGGTCTCGACGGGACGAGACTCTGGAAGGGTAGTCTCGACGGGACGAGACTCTTGAAGGGTGGTCTCGACGGGACGAGACTCTGGAAGGGTGGTCTCGACGGGGACGAGACTTGAAGGGTGGTCTCGACGGAACGAGGACTCTGGAAAGGTGGTCTTGACGGAACGAGACTCTGGAAGGGTGGTCTCGACGGGACGAGACTCTGGAAGGGTAGTCTCGACGGGACGAGACTCTTGAAGGGTGGTCTCGACGGGACGAGACTCTGGAAGGGTGGGTCTCGACGGGACGAGACTTGAAGGGTGGTCTCGACGGAACGAGACTCTGGAAAGGTGGTCTTGACGGAACGAGACTCTGGAAGGGTGGTCTCGACGGGACGAGACTCTTGAAGGGTGGTCTCGACGGAACAAGACTCTAGAAAGGTGGTCTTGACGGAACGAGACTCTGGAAGGGTGGGTCTCGACGGGACGAGACTCTTGAAGGGTGGGTCTCGACGGAACAAGACTCTAGAAAGGTGGTCTTGACGGAACGAGACTCTGGAAGGGTGGTCTTGACGGGACAGGACTCTGGAAGGGTGGTCTCGACGGGACAGGACTCTGGAAGGGTGGTCTCGACGGGACGAGACTCTTGAAAGGTGGTCTCGACGGAACAAGACTCTAGAAAGGTGGTCTTGACGGAACGAGACTCTGGAAGGGTGGTCTTGACGGGACAGGACTCTGGAAGGGGTGGTCTTGACGGGACGAGACTCTGGAAGGGTGGTCTTGACGGGACGAGACTCTTGAAGGGCGGTCTCGACGGGACAGGATTCTGGAAGGTCGGGTCTCTACGAAACAAGACTCTGGAATGGTGGGTCTTGACGGAAAGAGACTCTGGAAGGGCGGTCTTGACGGGACAGGACTCTGGAAGGTCAGTCTCTACGGAACAAGACTCTGTAAGGGTGGTCTTGACGGATGGAAGGGCGGGTCACGACAGGACGAGACTCTGGAAGGTCGGTCTCGACGGGAGGAGGCTCTGGAAGGGCGGTCACGACAGGACGAGACTCTGGAAGGTCGGTCTCGACAGGACGAGACTCTGGAAGGGCGGGGGTCTCGACAGGAGGAGGCTCTGGAAGGTCGGTCTCGACGGGAGGAGACTCTGGAAGGTCGGTCTCGACGGGACGAGACTCTGGAAGGTCGGTCTCGACGGGACGAGACTCTGGTAGGTCGGTCTCGACGGGAGGAGGCTCTGGAAGGGGCGGGTCTCGACAGGACGAGACTCTGGAAGAGCGGGTCTCGACAGGAGGAGACTCTGGAAGGTCGGTCTCGACGGGAAGAGACTCTGGAAGGTCGGTCTCGACAGGAGGAGGCTCTGGAAGGTCGGTCTCGACGGGAGGAGACTCTGGAAGGTCGGTCTCGACGGGAGGAGACTCTGGAAGGTCGGGTCTCGACGGGACGAGACTCTGGTAGGTCGGGTCTCGACGGGAGGAGGCTCTGGAAGGGCGGGTCTCGACAGGACGAGGACTCTGGAAGGTCGGTCTCGACGGGAGGAGACTCTGGAAGGTCGGTCTCGACGGGAGGGAGACTCTGGAAGGTCGGTCTCGACGGGAGGAGACTCTGGAAGGGCGGGGGTCTCGACAGGACGAGACTCTGGAAGGTCGGTCTCGACGGGAGGAGACTCTGGAAGGTCGGTCTCGACGGGAGGAGACTCTGGAAGGTCGGTCTCGACGGGACGAGACTCTGGTAGGTCGGTCTCGACGGGAGGGAGGCTCTGGAAGGGCGGGTCTCGACAGGACGAGACTCTGGAAGGTCGGGTCTCGACTGGAGGAGACTCTGGAAGGTCGGTCTCGACTGGAGGGAGACTCTGGAAGGTCGGTCTCGACAGGAGGAGGCTCTGGAAGGTCGGTCTCGACGGGAGGAGACTCTGGAAGGTCGGGTCTCGACGGGAAGAGGCTCTGGAAGGTCGGTCTCGAATGGAGGAGGCTCTGGAAGGGCGGGGTCTCGACGGGAGGAGGCTCTGGAAGGTCGGTCTCGACGGGAGGAGGCTCTGGAAGGTCGGGTCTCGACGGGAGGAGGCTCTGGAAGGGCGGGTCTCGACGGGAGGAGGCTCTGGAAGGGTCGGGTCTCGACGGGAGGAGGCTCTGGAAGGTCGGTCTCGACAGGAGGAGGCTCTGGAAGGTCGGTCTCGACGGGAGGAGACTCTGGAAGGTCGGTCTCGACGGGAGGAGGCTCTGGAAGGTCGGTCTCGACTGGAGGAGGGCTCTGGAAGGGCGGGTCTCGACGGGAGGAGGCTCTGGGAAGGTTGGTCTCGACGGGAGGAGACTCTGGAAGGTCGGTCTCGACGGAGGAGGCTCTGGAAGGTCGGTCTCGACAGGAGGAGGCTCTGGAAGGTCGGTCTCGACGGGAGGAGACTCTGGAAGGTCGGTCTCGACGGGAGGGAGGCTCTGGAAGGTCGGTCTCGACAGGACGAGACTCTGGAAGGGGCGGGTCTCGACAGGAGGAGGCTCTGGAAGGTTGGTCTCGACGGGAGTAGGCTCTGGAAAAGTGGCGGTCTTGACGGGACGAGACTCTGGAAGGTCGGGTCTCGACGGGAGGAGGCTCTGGAAGGTTGGTCTCGACGGGAGGAGACTCTAGAAGGTCGGTCTCGACCGAACGAGACTCTGGAACGGCGGGGTCTCGATGGGACGAGACTCTGGAAGGGTGGCGGTCTTGACGGGACGAGACTCTGGAAGAGTGGCGGTCTTGACGGGAGGAGGCTCTGGAAGGTTGGTCTCGACGGGAGGAGACTCTAGAAGGTCGGTCTCGACCGAACGAGACTCTAGAACGGCGGGTCTCGACGGGGACGAGATTCTGGAAGAGTGGCGGTCTTGATGGGACAGGATTTAGGAATGCCGGCCATCCTTGGACGAAGAATCAGACGTTACCGCCAACCATGGCTCGAGACTCTGAAATGGCGTTAAAAGCAAAGCTTCTGCGGAGAGAACAGTTGCACGCCTAACCCTAACATGATGGACATTTAACAGATACGGTATACAGTCATACCACTTATTACACAGCATTTCAACACATAAATAAATATGGAGATAAGAGATATTGATTTCATATTAAACTGTTTTAAAATAATCTTACCTGTTTGTATCTTATAATCCAACAGTGTACAAAACAGTCAATAATTAAATATCTGTACACAAAATTAAAATGCGTTTGAATATTTTATTAGCTCACCAAAAGCAAAACTTCGACGAGGAAAGCCCGTTCCTAGCAAGCGTTATAGCGCTGCCGACTTCAGTGACCCGGATGAGCCTGTGTTTCTGTTCTCAGAGGTTGTTGACATTATAAAATTATAAAAATAATATATATGTAACTATAACTGTTCTTTTTATGCAGTATAGGTCGTAATGAGTCTTTATGAATATATTTATAAAATAGTATTACTTATAAATAAGTTTAAATGAAGCTATAATTCATTAAATGCATGGGCTTCATAGAAAGCGTTACCGAAGTGTTTTGCATTGTGACATGCTTGTGATCAAACAGAAGCTCATTTCACATTCAGCTCTCAGTATTTCTATTACATTATTTATTTAATGCTGATTCAAATCAACATGTCAGAAGTGATGAGAATGAGATTTCTGTGCATTAAAGAAACAAGAGTTTGTTGCTGAATCTGTTTAACTGTCACAGTGTAAAACATCTTCATGGTTTAAATATAAAATATTATTTAAAAAAAAAAACTGTGGATTTTGGGGGTGAAATATGTGAAGTAGAGATAATTTTTCTTTGATATGCATGAGATGAGAGAGAGACGTTCTCTGTTTTCATCCGTCTGTCTCTGTCAGCATCATGTCACAGGATGTTTCTTCAGTTGTTTTATTCTTTTATTTTTCATGTGAAGTTGTTGTTTCTCAGCTCCACTTCCTCATTTGACTTCAGATGATGTTGACAAAGCCTTGCAAAAACTCCCCGCGGTTAATGCATGCTCGCAATACAGGGTAAGCAGCACTGCAGCTCCGCCCTGGTCCCGCCCCCACTGCCTCTGACTCCGCCCCCACCGCCTTTGCCCCGCCCCTCCACCTCTGACCCCGCCCCTTCCACTTACAGCAGTCACACACACACACACACACTGTCTGATGTGCATGCAGCGCTGCGGTTCCCCCAGTTGTTGTGCATGTGCTGCATGATGCTGAATGCATTATGTGTGTGTCGCGTCGCTGATGTTTTCTGCTCGTGTGTGTCTTTCAGGAGGAGCGAGTTTCATCTTCCAAACGCCCCCGTTTTACCCTGCAGACAACAGCAGAGGAGCCAGCAGAGCAGGTCACACACACACACACACTCACACACCTTTATACACACCACTCACACTCTCACTTACGCTCACACACACACATCAGGCCCCAGAAACACACACTCTCACACACACACACACACACACGCACGCACAAATACACACACATTTATACACACACTCACACTCTCACTCACGCTCACATACACACACACACACACACTCTCTCTCTCTCTCTCTCGCACGCACACACTGACACACACACACAAACACACTCTCTCTCTCTCTCTCTCTCGCACACACACACACACACTCAATCACTCACTACACACCACACACACACCTCTGTCTCCGTGAGCAGCGCGTGACGTGTGTGTTTCTCCCTCAGAGGTCAGCTATGAGGTGGTCAGGCCCCTGAACACACACCACACACACACACACACACACACACACACTCACACACACACACACACACACACACACACACACACCTCTGTCTCCGGTGAGCAGCGCGTGACGTGTGTTTCTCCCTCAGAGGTCAGCTATGAGGTGGTCAGGCCCCTGAAACACACACACACACACACACATACACACACAGACACAGACAGACACACACACACACACACACCACACGCACACACACACCTCTGTCTCCGTGAGCAGCGCGTGACGTGTGTGTTTCTCCCTCAGGTCAGCTATGAGGTGGTCAGGCCCCTGAAACACACACACACACACCACACACACACAAACACACACACACACATACACACACTCACACACACACACACATACACACACTCACACACACACACACACGCGCACACACACACACCACACACACACACACACACACACACCTCTGTCTCCGTGAGCAGCGCGTGACGTGTGTGTTTCTCCCTCAGAGGTCAGCTATGAGGTGGTCAGGCGCTCTGGATGGACTCAGCCGGTGTGCGCATCTAAAGGTGGGACAGACGTTCACGAGCCGCTCGCTTTACGCCGCTTTGAGAGACTCTTAACCTGAGTGTGTGTTTTCTCAGTTTCCCAGAGTTCTGCTGCCGTCCTGAGCAAAGCTGAAGAGCAGAGGGCTCAGGTTAGGTGAGAGCATCATGGGTAATCCAGACACGAGATCGCCCAACACAACAATGTTCTTATAATACCTCAAATATTTATTCAAAAGAAAACAAATTATTTGGAAGAAAATAACACTACAAACTAGTTCAGCCGGTCTCCCACTGAGCTGTGTTAGATGATGGAGCGGAGTGTGTTCCCGCTGTTCCCACTGACAGATGTGACGTGAGAATATGACCATAGAATCTGGCAGACAGAAAATATGAAGCACAATAACTGAACACAGTTGTGGAGTTCAGAGCGGGGGAAATATAGAGGGACGGACTGTGATATTGAAATATCCGACACTGTTGAGCGGAGACTCTGAGTCAGTGATGCTTCTGTACAACAGACATATTCATATCTTCACCCTCACACTCCTCTGGTGATGTCTGTGATGAGAATGACGGATTGTGTTGCTTTCATTTCCACAGTTTAGGGAATAAATGCAAAAAAATGTATTAACCTTTATTTAACCAGGTTAGTCTCATTGAGATATAGAATGTCTTCTTCAAGAGAGACCTGGACCTGCAATGTTTTATAGTTAGCATACCACAGTTATCATATTATTTATGACACTAGATACAATAGTCATAGAAACGAATGTAGAAGACTTAAATAAAGGAAATCAAATAAAGCATAAATCATGTGAACTGGTACACTGTGTGTCTGATCTCGTCTTCTCTGTAGATCCGTATCAGATTTTAGGGCCGACGAGCAGCAGGCTGGCGAATCCAGGTGAGAGTCGAAGCTTGTGTAGATCCAGGCCTGACGAGTCGAGTCATATTTACATATTTATATGTTCTGACATATCTTAATATCTAATAGCTGCATTTAACCGATTGGAGTTGGACAATAATATAGTTACATTTATAGTAGGGATGGCCCGATACCGATACCAGTATCGGGTATCGGCTCGATACTGAGCTCATGTACTCGTACTCGTAAAAGCGCCCCGATACCAACAACCGATACCAGGCAGCGTGGTGTACAGTGTTTGTGTCCAGACAAAGAAGCACTGACAACAGAAAGTATAATGGGGATAAAAAAGAAGGCTGTCTATGAAGTAAATGTATCATATTAGTGAAATATTTAAACACAATATAGTATCGCCTATATAGCTGTGGTGCGCGAGCTGATAAGAGAAAAACGCGCCGTGGATTGAGCGCGCCGCGGCACCGAAGCGCGAGCTGGTCGAGCGCATCAGACGTCAGTGGAAAGTTTGTAGTTCAGTCGGATATCAATGGCAAAGAAAGTAAAAACGAGGCATGTAGCTTATTATTAACATTAACTGACCAGAGAGAGAGAGAGAGAGAGAGAGAGAGAGAGAGAGAGAGAGAAAGCGCGCACTTCTGTTGAATGCTCTGGATTGCTGATCGTTCACTCGGCACGTATATTTGGATTAAAACTAAATCGTATATGTAAGTAAAACATGAACTGTTACCTTATTTATGTTTAACGACATTATTACAGGGACATTTGCAGGCAGGGCCGTAGCTAGAGGATCCGGGGCCCCCTGAAAAAATATATTGATGTGGGCCCCCCACCACCCTCCACCAATATATTTTCTGCATGGCATACTCATATATTGTTGGCGTACTGTACAATATGCATGGAGGCCCACATGTAACTAGGGTTTTCTTACAAAATAAACAAAGCAGATAACAAATAAATGTAAATCAAGATTTTAATGGAACATCAGCAAAAGCAAAATAAACAAATATAACATTAAATATAAAAAGAAAATAGGCCTAAATAGAAAAATTAAATTTCTGTCATCATGCATTAGCTGAGTTGAGGAACCAGACTCTGTAGACAACAAATACCATAACTTTTTCAGTTCAGTTAAAATAGATGTGACTAGTAAATATTACATATACATTATAAAGTTATTCCTGACAACACTGCAAAAAAATGCTTTTCTTATTCAGTGTTTTTAGATATAAATAATAGAATAAGATATTTTTGCCTAAAACAAGACAAATAACCTGCCAATGGGGTAAGAAAAATTATCTTGTTTTAACATTATTTATCTTACCCCATTGGCAGATTATTTGACATGTTTTAAGCAAAAACTCACTTAAATTTGATTTATTTCAACAGAAAACAAGACTTAATATTTTATTGTATTTCACTTATCTAGTAAATGCATCTTGATTTAAGAATTTTGAGATATTTGGACTGGAAACAAGATAAAAATACTGAGTAAGAAAGGCATTTTTTTTGCAGTTTGAGTATCTTAAAATTCTATAAAATTACAACTAATAAAAATTAACAAAAAGCTTGAAGTGGAGTGAAGTGAGGTGTAAAGTCATCAAAGGTTAGGCCTATAAATAAATAAAAATTAAATAATAAGAAAACACAATTTTTAAAAAAGGAACGGTAAAATAATGTCTTTATGGGTTGTGGTTGTAACACAGTCTCATCTCAAAACGTCACATAGCCTACTGACGTGGTTTGACCATACGGCAACATACGACGAAAAGGGTACCCTATAACGTCAATATGAGACGGTTCAGGTTATGGTTAGGTTAGGTATGGGTTAGGGTACCGTTAGGGGGCGCTGCTGGTACGCTTATGTCTCCGTCTCATATTGACGTTATGGGGGTACCCTTTTCGTCGTATGTTGCCGTATGGTCAAACCACGTAAGTTAACAGTCTTAAGAATGTAGTCAAAGTTTTAAAAAAGATTTATCTTTATTATGTATTTTAATAGAGATAATATGGAACTGGTAAAATAATATTTAAATAAAGCTCATACATTTATTCATTCAAGTGCAGTTGTATTCGTGTTTCTTGATGTAATAAACACATCACCAGCCAGCAGGTCATATTATGCATAATGCAATGCGTCGTGTCTCGTGTCAAGTTATTTACAATAGTGAAAAGGACAGGGATTTTAATCGCGTAATCATTCAGTCGGTTGTAGTGCCGCTCGCGCCCGTTAAAAAGTGAAAGAAGACGGTAGTTTTCTGATTCTCAGCGAAATAACAATACAATACACTAACCTGCGTTTAAAGAAGGTTTTAATTGACTGGGATCCAACAACTCTCCTGGCCTCCCTCTCCTTCTTTTCGTGGCGTTTCTGATATCCAGATTTGTATTTTTCTTTTTCCCGACATTTTTTCCAGTGAGTCAGTTCCACCAGATTAACGTCTTCAGGCAATGCCGCCTCAACTCTGATTGGTTCTCTTCACGAGCTTGGGCGGGGTATTTATTAATAACTAATAAATAGATCGGACTAAACCATTTTTAGGGAGGTAAGAGAAGCAGCTATTTGGAAAAAATATTTAACCAAGTTGCATGTTTTTTTGTGGTTTTCATTTTAAATCTCAGGCATACAACTAATAAATATTATAATTATTCATGCAATAGTGTCCCTATAGTATAACTGCTGGATTTTGTGGGGCCCCCCTGGGCAGCGGGGGCCCCCTATAATTGTCACCACCTTTCACCCCACCAGCGACGGCCCTGTTTGCAGGTCAAGAAGTTACATGAACTTCAAACATCCAAAGCGCGCGCCCCGAAAAACCATCGCCTCAGACAGCGCGCGAACACTGAGTGGAATTCTTTTCACTATTGCGCTTGTACGGATGAATTCACACAAAACTATGTAAAAACGCCCGTCTTGGCGAGTATCCTAGTAAACAAAGTATATTATATGTCAAGTGAACGTAGACAGTATAATTCAAATGGGGTCCGTGCGTTCGGTCTTAAAGGGGCAGCAGTTTAATTAATCTGCTGCTGTGTTTAATGTTAACCAGACAAAGGATTAACTCTTGACTAAATAGGCCTACCTTTTTTTGTAACTTCACAAAAAGATCCATCTATATTTAATTTATACAATAATGAATATGCAGTGCATTAAATATATTTGATGAACAAATTAAGTTTACATTTAATAAACAAATATGATTTGACATTCTTTTGGTTTCTCTACCAATACATTTAAAAATGACAAATGCATGAATTAAATTAATTGAAAATAAAAATACAGGTATCGGTTACGGTATCGGCGAGTACCAAAAATGAAAGTATCGGTATCGGACTCGGCCTGGAAAAAGTGGTATCGGGCCATCCCTAATTTATAGTATATTACTTTATGTGAGAATACTGTATGATAAAGTTGGACAATTAATTATATATCCAAATTTATATAAACCTAACCTAATCCTGCAAAATAATATAGTTAAGTTTTGCTACGATATATAGAGCTGTACAATATATAGTTACGTTTTGCGATTGTATCTATAGAGCTGTGCGATCTAGTTAATACGCGTTCAATATATGTTTGGGACAATATATAGGGTTGTATGATATATATAGTTACGTTTTGCTATTGTATCTATAGAGCTGTACGATCTAGTTACGTTTTGCAGCGATATATATAGAGCTGTACGATAGTTAAATTTTGTGACGATATATAGAGTTGTATCATATAGTTTTGTTCTAAAAATATATAGAGCTGTATGATATATAGTTACATTTTGCAATGATATATAAAGCTGTACGATATAGTTACGTTTGGGACGATATATAGAATTATACGATATAGTTACATGGTGACGATATAAAGAGCTGTACAATATATAGTTACATTTTGCGACAGTATAAAGTGCTGTAGAATTTATAGACACATTTTGCGACGATATATAGAGCTGTACAATATAGTTACGTTTGGGACAATATATAGAGTTGTACAATATAGTTATGTTTGGGACAATATATAGAGCTGTACAATATAGTTCTGTTTGGGACAATATATAGAGTTGTACAATATATAGTTATGTTTTGCAGCGATATATAGAGCTGTACGATATATATAGTTACGTTTTGCAACGATATAAAGTGCTCTACAATGTATAGTTACATTTTGCGATGATATATAGATCTGTACAATATATAGTTACGTTTGGGACGATATATAGAGTTGTATGATATATATAGTTATGTTTTGTGATGTATATAGAGCTGTACGATAGTTAAGTTTTGCTACAACATATAGTTTTGCAACGATATATAGAGCTGTATGATATATAGTTCAATTTTGCAAACAATATAAAGCGCTGTACAATATATACTTACGATATGTAGAGTTATATTTTGCTGAAATGTATAGAGCTGAACAATAAAAAAATAACAGTTGAGATTTGCTATACACTATATATCGCATTACGTGAGTTAGGGCTGTAAGCGATTAATCGCATCCAAAATAAAAGTTTGTGTTTACATAATATATGTGTGTGTATTGTGTATAATTATTTTGTACCGGTATATATATATAAATACACACACATGCATGTATATATTTAAGAAAAATGTGTTATTTATTTATATATAAAATGGTTATATTTATATCATATAAATTATATAAAAATATATATGCAGTATAGAAATGCAAATATATACATGCATGCCTGTGTATTTATATATACAAAAATAATTATACACAATACACACACATATATTATGTAAACACAAACTTTTATTTTGGATGCGATTAATCGTGATTAATCGTTTACAGCCCTAACGTGAGTGTGCTATATGTAGGCGGACACAGTTGTGTAAACTTCCAGTTGTTGTGTAATTGGCTTGAGTAATGAGGGTGATGTGTCCTCAGGCTCAGGTCAGATCCAGCTGTGGCAGTTCCTCCTGGAGCTTCTGTCCGACAGCGGCAACTCGTCCTGCATCACGTGGGAAGGAACCAACGGCGAGTTCAAGATGACTGACCCGGACGAGGTGGCGCGGCGCTGGGGTGAGCGCAAGAGCAAGCCCAACATGAACTACGACAAGCTGAGTCGAGCCCTGCGCTACTACTACGACAAGAACATCATGACCAAAGTGCACGGCAAGCGCTACGCGTACAAGTTCGACTTCCACGGGATCGCGCAGGCGCTTCAGCCGCACCCCCCCGACACATCCATGTACAAGTACCCGGCGGATCTGCCCTACATGAGCTCGTACCACACACACACACACACACACACACACCCGCACCCGCAGAAGATGAACTTCATGTCTCCGCATCCTCAGGCCATGAACGTCAGCTCGTCCGGGTTCTTCAGCGGCCCGAGTCCGTACTGGAGCGCTCCGGGATCGGGCATCTACCCCGGACCGCGACACCCCCCCACACACATGCCCTCCTACTACTAGACATCCACAACACACACATCTCAAGACATCAAACTGGAGAGTCCCACCCGTCCGCCGGCACTCGCGGATATAAATCAGGAGGATCGCCTGGATCCGGGAGCGCGTGGATCCAGCGACGATGTGGAAGTGGCAATATAACATGTAGAGGGGCTTTCACGCTGCATGATCAAGTACTTATTCAGCTATACGTTCAAGTGTACCTTATTGTACAAACACACATATCAGAGAGTTCAGAGAGCGCGACAGAACGTGAGACAGGTCAGAGGCAGAGAGACAGGCGTGTGGAGTGAGACGGGTCAGAGGCAGAGAGACAGGCGTGTGGAGTGAGACGGGTCAGAGGCAGAGAGACAGGCGTGTGGAGTGAGACGGGTCAGAGGCAGAGAGACAGGCGTGTGGAGTGAGACGGGTCAGAGGCAGAGAGACAGGCGTGTGGAGTGAGACGGGTCAGAGGCAGAGAGACAGACGTGTGGAGTGAGACGGGTCAGAGGCAGAGAGACAGGCGTGTGGAGTGAGACGGGTCAGAGGCAGAGAGACAGGCGTGTGGAGTGAGACGGGTCAGAGGCAGAGAGACAGGCGTGTGGAGTGAGACGGGTCAGAGGCAGAGAGACAGGCGTGTGGAGTGAGACGGGTCAGAGGCAGAGAGACAGACGTGTGGAGTGAGACGGGTCAGAGGCAGAGAGACAGGCGTGTGGAGTGAGACGGGTCAGAGGCAGAGAGACAGGCGTGTGGAGTGAGACGGGTCAGAGGCAGAGAGACAGGCGTGTGGAGTGAGACGGGTCAGAGGCAGAGAGACAGGCGTGTGGAGTGAGACGGGTCAGAGGCAGAGAGACAGGCGTGTGGAGTGAGACGGGTCAGAGGCAGAGAGACAGGCGTGTGGAGTGAGACGGGTCAGAGGCAGAGAGACAGGAGTGTGGAGTGAGACAGGTCAGAGGCAGAGAGACAGGCGTGTGGAGTGAGACGGGTCAGAGGCAGAGAGACAGGCGTGTGGAGTGAGACGGGTCAGAGGCAGAGAGACAGGCGTGTGGAGTGAGACGGGTCAGAGGCAGAGAGACAGGCGTGTGGAGTGAGACGGGTCAGAGGCAGAGAGACAGGAGTGTGGAGTGAGACGGGTCAGAGGCAGAGAGACAGGCGTGTGGAGTGGGACGGGTCAGAGGCAGAGAGACAGGCGTGTGGAGTGAGACGGGTCAGAGGCAGAGAGACAGGCGTGTGGAGTGGGACGGGTCAGAGGCAGAGAGACAGGCGTGTGGAGTGAGAC
Source organism: Phoxinus dragarum (assembly GCA_033366665.1). Classification (NCBI taxonomy): domain Eukaryota; kingdom Metazoa; phylum Chordata; class Actinopteri; order Cypriniformes; family Leuciscidae; genus Phoxinus; species Phoxinus dragarum. The sequence goes on along the minus strand of JARPMJ010006819.1, from coordinate 14,059 downwards.
GGGTCAGAGGCAAAGAGACAGGCGTGTGGAGTGAGACGGGTCAGAGGCAGAGAGACAGGCGTGTGGAGTGAGACGGGTCAGAGGCAGAGAGACAGGCGTGTGGAGTGGGACGGGTCAGAGGCAGAGAGACAGGCGTGTGGAGTGAGACGGGTCAGAGGCAGAGAGACAGGCGTGTAGAGTGGGACGGGTCAGAGGCAGAGAGACAGGCGTGTGGAGTGAGACGGGTCAGAGGCAGAGAGACAGGCGTGTGGAGTGGGACGGGTCAGAGGCAGAGAGACAGGCGTGTGGAGTGAGACGGGTCAGAGGCAGAGAGACAGGCGTGTGGAGTGAGACGGGTCAGAGGCAGAGAGACAGGCGTGTGGAGTGAGACGGGTCAGAGGCAGAGAGACAGGCGTGTGGAGTGAGACGGGTCAGAGGCAGAGAGACAGGCGTGTGGAGTGAGACGGGTTAGAGGCAGAGAGACAGGCGTGTGGAGTGAGACAGGACGCTGAGGTATGTGAGTAGATGAAGATTAAAGGACAAGTTCGGTATTTTACACTTAAAGCCCTGTTTACAGATCGTATCTGATGAAATAGAACGGTTAAGATTAAACTTTGGACACATGCTCCTGTCCCGAGAATTTTAGGTTTATTTAGCTTTCCCCCCCCACCCCCACAATGGTTGTCTATGTGCACTGGAAGATTCCTTCCTAAAACACATTCAACTTTCGTTTACAAAGACGTGAAACTCACCGAGTGGTCAGGGGTGTTCACTGATACGGTTCCAAAAAAAATCGCTGAAAAAGATGCTTTCCAACAGGTTTTATCGTAGTGTTTGTCCACCTCCATTGACTTGTATTGAATGTGCTGTGTGAGGTACGATATTCCTCCGCCGCTTCTTCTTCTGCTTCTTCTGTGTATTCAATGAAATGCCAGCGGTTTGCTTGCAATTGGCAAAGGTGCATTATCGCCACCAACTGGTGTCTATTATTCAAGCTCTCAACGGAAGAATCTGGGTGTGACACGTTTGGCAAAATAGGTCCACAAAAGCTAAATAAACCTAAAATTCTCGCGACAGCAGCATGTGTCCAAATTTTAACCTTAACCGTTCTATTTCATCAGATACGGTCTGTAAACAGGGCTTTAAGTGTAAAATACCGAACTTGTCCTTTAAACTATTGCCGTATTTATCAGTATTAAGTCGCCCGTACGGCATCAGAGATACTTGCCTTGAAAATGGCGAAAACTGGAATTGAAAGCTTTCCGATGTTTTTAATGACATCAAACCTTTAAAGAGCGAGGTGCCTTTATATGAACCCGTGCCTTACTATGGGCGCTTGTTTACGCCAGGGGACTGCGACTTTTTATCTCGCAATTAAGAGTTTATATCTCGTATTTCTGACTTTTTCTCGCAATTCTTTTATATCTTGTAATTCTGACTTTTTCTCGCAATACCGAGTTTATATAAAAAGGCGCAATTACTTTATTTTCAGTACTGCGACTTTTTTTCAGTATTGCGATTTTTTTTCTCGCAATACTGACTTTTTCTCACAATTGCTAGTTTATATCTCTCAATTCTTTCATATTTCTCGCAATTCCTTTATATCGAGCAATTTTGAAATATGTCTCACAATACCTAGTCCGACTTTTTCTCGCAATTCCGAGTTTATATAAAAAGTCGCAATTACTTTTTTTTTCTTTTTTCTTCTCTGTGGCGGAAACCAGCTTCCAAACCTTATCCAGCTGAAGAGATTTACCAAAGATACCAGTATTTGTATTATTATTGATTATTATAAATGATGTTCTGATTCACGAACGCTGTGCGTTTGTTAGATCGAAGTATACAGTTCAGTGTTATAATTCTTTTTATATAATAGATATATAACTTATGCATTTAAAACACTACGAGTTGATCTCAGCCAGCCAAACACAGACATTTTATCACAGACGTAGAGAAACAGACCAAAGAAGTGGAACACTCCAGCAGTTCGATGATTCTCTGTATTATCAGTTGTTTACAGTGAACACACACACACACGCGTGTTTCGCATGCGCTGGACTGGCAGCACACGGGCTTCTGACCGACTGAACCCAGATCAGATCGGTCGCTCGGAGACGCCCTGATGCTCTGAGATTGTTGACAAAGGGAAGAAAACATATACTTTATAAATAAATTATATGGTTTTCTACTGAATCATTTTAATAAACTATTTTCAACAACATTGTTCTTTTCGTTTGAGTAAAGAAACACCCACAGTGTCTCGACACCAGCGACTGTTGCCTTAAAACACACACACACACACACACACACACACCCCTCTCTCTCGCTCTCTCTCTCTCTCACACACACACACACACACACTCACACACACGCTGTCACACACACACACACTCTCTCTCTCTCTCTCTCTCTCTCTCTCTCTCTCTCTCTCCTCTCTCACTCACACACACTCACACACACGCTGTCTCACACACACACACACACACACACACACACGCTGAGCGTCTGTTGCCACAACAGTCATGAACTGTATAATCATTTGAAGACAACGAATCTTTCAATGTAGAGTTTGTTGAATTTACAACAAATATAAGTCACATATTTATGCTCGGGGAAACATGGATCATAAAAAACACTAAAACAATTGCAGAAGTTTGGAAATGGATTAAAATAGGATTCAAAGGTTTTTATTAAGGTTTTAAATATATTAGGAGTAAAACAAACCAGAAACACAGAAAATACACATTGTGGAAATAGATTAGACTGTGAAAGTGTCAAATCATCAAAGCTGAATTTATCATCATCAGTCTTCAGTGTCACATGACCCTCCAGAAATCAGTGTAATATGAGGATCTGATGATCAAGAAACATTCATTTGTGATTTCTACTGTATTTTTAATTAAATTCACATTTGATCACAGGAATACATCACACTTTACTGTATATTCACATAGAAAAACTGCTGATTTACATTCTAATCATATTTTGTGATTTTTACTGTATTTTTGATCAAATTAATTCAGCTTTGATCACACTTTAAATAAAGTCGCAGATAAATCATTCCCGCTGAACCCTAACGAGGAGTAACTGGAGTAACTGGAGTGACTGGAGTGACTGGAGTAACTGGAGTGACTGGAGTAACTGGAGTAACTGGAGTAACTGGAGTAACTGGAGTGACTGGAGTAACTGGAGTGACTGGACTAACTGGAGTAACTGGAGTAACTGGACTAACTGGAGTAACTGGAGTGACTGGAGTAACTGGAGTAACTGGAGTAACTGGAGTAACTGGAGTGACTGGAGTAACTGGAGTGACTGGACTAACTGGAGTAACTGGAGTAACTGGACTAACTGGAGTAACTGGACTAACTGGAGTGACTGGAGTAACTGGAGTAACTGGAGTGACTGGAGTAATTGGAGTAACTGGAGTAACTGGAGTAACTGGAGTGACTGGAGTAACTGGACTGACTGGAGTAACTGGAGTAACTGGAGTAACTGGACTAACTGGAGTAACTGGACTAACTGGAGTGACTGGAGTAACTGGAGTAACTGGAGTAACTGGAGTGACTGGAGTAACTGGAGTGACTGGAGTGACTGGAGTAACTGGAGTGACTGGAGTAACTGGAGTAACTGGAGTGTTCCCGTCACACAGATCTCGACTCCTCACTCCCGCCTGTACTCCTCCTCCAGCTGGAGCTTCTCCGCGGCGCAGCGGCTCATCGGCGGGTCGCTGCACACCGCCACCCTGTCGAAGACGCTGAAGTCCGCAGTGAGTTTCCCGCCGCACGTGTGGGACAGCACCGGCGTGAACTCGTGCGCCCACAGGATCTCCTGCGGCGTGTACGAGGGTTCGGCTCTGGCAGGAGGAGGCCGTGGACTCGACGGTGCCGTTCAGGGTCACGAGCAGCTCGAACTCGCGTCTCGGGAGCTCGTCCGCCGTCAGGTTAGCTAGCGGGCTTCTCTCGTCCAGCGTGTGCGAGAAGGTTAGCGGTAGCAAGAGGAACGGACACTCTCCGCTCGATTCCAGCTGGAAGTCAACGCTCTCCTGATGAACGAGGATCTTCTCTCCCTCTTGCGTTACGCGACTCGATAGAAGTTTCCCCGAGAGCTGGCACTGAATCAACAGGCTGTTCCTGAGGTTAGCGACGCGCACCATGAGACGTAGCCTCCCGTCGCGCACACACACGACCGCCACGCGACTGAACCGGATGCTGCCCGCGCGCTTCTTCGGTCGCGCTAGCTTAGCAAGAAACGCTCCGGTGACGAAGATCTCGGCTAGCCCTGTTAGCACCAGCTGTAGCACTAGCGTCAGGATCGCGAGAGGACATTCCTCGGACACGTGCCGGAAGCCGTAGCCGATGGTGCTCTGGGTCTCCAGGGAGAACAGGTACGCGCCGGTCAGCGAGTCCACGTTCATCACGCACGGCGTGTGGTTGGAGGACGGGTCCGAGTCGAAGTCGCCGTGGCTCAGGCCGATGAGGGTAGAACACGACGCCGAACACGAACCACGTCAGGACGAAGGTGGAGGCGAACAGCGTGATCTTGTAACGCCATTTGATGTCCACCACCGTGGTCCAGATGTCGTGCAGGAACAGCTTGATCATGCCCTCCACGTTATCGATCTTCACGTTACTGTGGCCGTCTTTGGTCACCAGGCGGCGCACGCTCTCCGCCATCACGAGCTTCTGGCCTGAGGAGGAGAACACACGCTAAGTCCAGCAGCTTCAGGGACAATACCAGAATCAACGGCCATGTTTACATGCACAGCTTTCGTTTCAATCGGACTGAATTCATCCCGACTGATGAATCCGAGCGTAGTGTTCATATAAACTAAAGAAAGTGATCGGGTTGATGTGCGCGTTTGACATGCGCTCACTGCCCTAATAACCCCGTTAGTGCATAATAACTATTCTCATAGAGTAGTTCTATATTCGTTTTAAACAGCAGGCTTCATATTTATCCATTTCTGGTCATGATTAGGAGACAGCGATCATATGAGCCGCTGTGGCGCCGCTTATATTGATCTCACAGTAAAACTGCCCAAACCCAGTGTGTGTGTGTGTGTGTGAGATTCTGAAGCCGTCGTCCTGCTCCACTTCACACACCAGAGGAAGAGGATTATAGAGGACGACACACTCGCTTACACCACACTTTATTCACCAGGAGAACAGCACGTTTACGCTATTTCTACGTCATTACGCTATTTCTACATCATTACGCTATTTCTACATCATTACGCTATTTCTACATCATTACGCTATTTCTAGTCATTATGCTACTTCTACATCATTACGCTATTTCTACATCATTACGCTATTTCTAGTCATTACGCTACTTCTACATCATTACGCTATTTCTACGTCATTACGCTACTTCTACATCATTACGCTATTTCTACATCATTACGCTATTTCTAGTCATTACGCTACTTCTACATCATTACGCTATTTCTACGTCATTACGCTATTTCTACATCATTGCGCTATTTCCAAGTCATTACGCTATTTCTACGTCATTACGCTATTTCTACATCATTACGCTATTTCTACGTCATTACGCTATTTCTAGTCATTACGCTACTTCTACATCATTACGCTATTTCTACGTCATTACGCTATTTCTACGTCATTACGCTATTTCTACATCATTACGCTATTTCCAAGTCATTACACTATTTCTACGCCATTACGCTATTTCTACGTCATTACGCTATTTCTACATCATTACGCTATTTCCAAGTCATTTAACTATTTCTACGCCATTACGCTATTTCTACGTCATTACGCTATTACTACATCATTACGCTATTTCTACGTCATTACGCTATTACTACATCATTACGCTATTTCTACGTCATTACGCTATTACTACATCATTACACTATTTCTACATCATTACGCTATTACTACGTCATTACGCTATTTCTACGTCATTACGCTAATACTATATCATTACGCTATTACTACGTCATTACGCTATTTCTACGTCATTACGCTATTTCTACGTCATTACGCTATTTCTACATCATTACGCTATTTCCAAGTCATTTAACTATTTCTACGCCATTACGCTATTTCTACGTCATTACGCTATTAGGGGAGAGCGGGGCACAACCTAACGCATTTTGGTTTTGGCTCAATTATTTAAAAAATAATTAGGTTAGATTAATTATTTTTTTTACACAAGAAACAAACACATCTCTGCTACAAATGAACACTTAAAGTTTTTTTCTAGGACCTTCCATTTTCATACAGTTGCACTGAAAGTGACAGAAGTGCAAATGTTACAACTTACCCCATATGCGGGGTTAGTTGTAACAGACAGAGGGGTTAGTTGTAACACTTGTGTGTAACACACATAATTCAGTACTATTTTATCTGTATAGTTTGATATTGTTTGTACATCTGTATAGATAGATATCCATACATCCATCCCTCATCCAATCATCCTTCTATTATGGATCAATATCATGGATAGAGATATAGGAAAGGGCTGAACAGTTTTGCATGCAAAATTATTATTATTATTAATAGTAACAGTAAAAATAATAAAAACAAGCTTAAAATCACATTTTAAAGTGTTTATTACATGAAAACAGGCAATATTTTTAATAAATAAACAAGTGATCAATATAGTAAACAAATCCCATAGCCTACAATATTGTGAACACTTGGCGGCTTAGTTGTAACACTGTGTTACAACTAACCCCGCTGTGTAAAAAATATTTTAAACCTAGCTAACAGTTGCTAGGAGTTGCTGACATGTTTCAAAATGGTGCCATGTTTTAGCCAACAAGACAGTGATTAAGGCAATATAAAGTTAGATTTGGTGACGTACACACACAACTCAGAAACAGAAAAATACGTATGATGAAAAAAAATACTTAGATGGTGTCAAAACACTCTTTGTCCCGTATCTTCACAAAATATTACCAAAAATGTTCACAAATCCACGGGAGACCGTCTTCTGGCAGCGAGAGAAAAAGATCGTAAACACAACCCGCGTGACCCTGAGTAACTACGTAAAAGGTCCGTGTTACATTTAGCCCCGCGTTAGGTTGTGCCCCGCGCTCCCCTACTACATCATTACGCTATTTCTACGTCATTACGCTATTACTACATCATTACGCTATTTCTACGTCATTACGCTATTACTACATCATTACGCTATTTCTACATCATTACGCTATTACTACGTCATTACGCTATTTCTACGTCATTACGCTAATACTACATCATTACGCTATTACTACATCATTACGCTATTTCTACGTCATTACGCTATTTCTACGTCATTACGCTATTACTACATCATTACGCTATTTCTACGTCATTACGCTATTACTACATCATTACGCTATTTCTACATCATTACGCTATTACTACGTCATTACGCTATTTCTACGTCATTACGCTAATACTACATCATTACGCTATTACTACATCATTACGCTATTTCTACGTCATTACGCTAATACTACATCATTACGCTAATACTACATCATTACGCTATTTCTACGTCATTACGCTATTACTACATCATTACGCTATTTCTACATCATTACGCTATTACTACGTCATTACGCTATTTCTACGTCATTACGCTAATACTACATCATTACGCTATTACTACATCATTACGCTATTTCTACGTCATTACGCTAATACTACATCATTACGCTAATACTACGTCATTACGCTATTTCTACGTCATTACGCTATTTCTACATCATTGCGCTATTTCTACATCATTACGCTATTTCTACATCATTACGCTATTTCTACATCATTACGGTATTACTACATCATTACGCTATTTCTACATTACGGTATTACTACATCATTACGCTATTTCTACATCATTACGCTATTTCTACATCATTATGCTATTTCTACATCATTACGCTATTTCTACATCATTACGCTATTTCTACGTCATTACGCTATTTCTACGTCATTACGCTATTTCTACATCATTACGCTATTTCTACATCATTACGCTATTTCTACGTCATTACGCTATTTCTACGTCATTACGCTATTACTACGTCATTACGCTATTTCTACGTCATTACGCTAATACTACATCATTACGCTATTACTACATCATTACGCTATTTCTACGTCATTACGCTAATACTACATCATTACGCTAATACTACATCATTACGCTATTACTACATCATTACGCTATTACTACGTCATTACGCTATTTCTACGTCATTACGCTAATACTACATCATTACGCTATTACTACATCATTACGCTATTTCTACGTCATTACGCTAATACTACATCATTACGCTATTACTACATCATTACGCTATTTCTACATCATTACGCTATTTCTACATCATTACGCTATTTCTACATCATTACGCTATTTCTACGTCATTACGCTATTTCTACATCATTACGCTATTTCTTTATCATTACATTATTTCTACGTCATTACGCTATTTCTACGTCATTACGCTATTTCTTTATCATTACATTATTTCTACGTCATTACGCTATTTCTACATCATTACGCTATTTCTTTATCATTACATTATTTCTACGTCATTACGCTATGACATCGACAAATTACTTTGGCAGCATAATACAGAATTATTTGTCGTTTATGCATATCCATGCGAACTGGAATGATTTTGATAATGTTTCATCTGTACAGAAGTGAAGGAGAGTGCACTTATATGAGTAATATCGCTGATCTTGCGTGTGTTTTAAAACCAAGTGATTCTGAGCTCCATCAGGAGACACCGGCTCAAATGAAGCAAACACTGATTTATGATTCCAGGCTGCATTAATATCAGCCACAGTTCTCCTTCAGGTCCTCTTCATCTGTAACTCTCGCCGAGACTCGGAGACTTCAGACTGCGGTTTAAACTCTCTCTGCTGTTCGTGAGTTAATCAGTTCTTCAGTTGGACATTAACAGAGCGGCTCAAGTTCACAAACACACATTCATAAATACTGCATATAAATGATATAACTATACCTGCGTTTAATCTGTCAGATCAGTGAGAGTTTCTCACCTGTCGAATGTCTCCGGTGTTCAGGTGTTCAGGTGTGTGTGTGACTCTGGTGTGTGTGTGACTCTGGTGTGTGTGTGACTCTGGTGTGTGTGTGACTCTGGTGTGTGTGTGACTCTGAGATGTTGAGGACATGAGAGTCTGAAGAAGGAAACTCGTCCAGCCGGTTCTCAGGAACGCCTCCTCCTGTTTCTTACATTACTGTTATGAGTCCAAACACACACTTTATCTGTCTGACACACACACACACACACCATACTCTGCAGACGTCACGTTCCTCAGTGTCTCGCTTTCCAGAACAAATTTCGAACATTCTTAATAAATCAAGACACTGGAGCAAAAATGGCTGAAAATATGAAGTCTTGTTTTCTGAAAAAGTGAGCTTGAGTTTAAACAAGAACACATATGTTAGTGAGGTGAGGAAATCTTATTTTCCGTCTGATGTAAGATTATTAAGACTCCACTGGCAGATATTTCTTTGTTTTAAGCTCAAACTCACTTCATTTTGAGGCATTTTTCATAAACAAGACTTGATATCAATGATGACGTCACGTGACCTTGCCGTGACCCTTTAGTGACCGGTTTAGCATACACTGCCTTAACTAGTCAACATTCTACAATATTCTGCAGATTTCACTCCTCGTCATTGACTTTAAGTTTAGATGAGATATCTGACTAGTCATAAACTTTTATTGGGAAATATTATCTGATGTCTACAAATGAGATTTGACTGGTAAAACCTGTAATTAAATGTATTTGTAATTGATTTTGCACTATATCATTCTAATTCAAATTATGAATTATTTTTCTTCTTTATACTTTATTCTATTGACATTTTTCTGTTATTCATATCATAACTACATCTCATGTATTTGACAGATGAAGAAACCTTGAACTCTTGAATTTTATTATTGATATTTCAGGTGCAAAATGTAAATGTGATCTAATCTATAAATATTTATTAAGTAAGTTCCACTAGTAAGAATGTTGCATGATTCCCCATCACTGTAATTCTTGAGTTTCTTCAGAAAAATGTGCAGATACGACTAGTCATATTCACAGATATCTCAAATCATAACTCGTCAAATAAAGATAATAGTAATCTAAATATCAACATGTCTTGATGAGCCGAGCTGCAGCTCCGTCTGTTTCCAGCAGGCGGTGCTCAATACAGCGGAAAAACACTCTCTCTCTCTCTCACACACACACACACACACACACACTCTCTCTCTCTCTCTCTCTCTCTCTCTCTCTCTCTCTCTCTCTCTCTCTCTCACACACACACACACACACACACACACACCTCCTGCAGCTTCGGCTTTGAGCTCCTACACTGTATGAACCACAACAAACACACATATACACATATCACACACATATAGTGTAATGTTCGCGCTCACGCTCAAACTAGAGATATGTGCATCTAGCTCGTTATGTTGTGTAAAGACTAGAGTAACGCCCGTTTCACACATACTCCGTTTGCAGTGCGTTTGCGGTGCGTATTTTTTTCCGTACCCATGTTAACAGGTTAGAGCTTTCACACTGCACACGGATGCGGTCCGGCAATCCGTTCCAGTTGCGGTGCGTATACAGCAGTGCAGCGATCGTTTACGCACAGAGTCTATTTTCTGCTGTGCTGCACCGCACTGCAGCGTATTGTTCACATTGAAATAAATATAGATTGACAAGAAACTGTAATAATTTGATCATAGCTACTCATAATTACAGTTAATGTGTTCTACATTTACTAAATTACAGGATCAAGAAATTAAAAAAGTTTTAAACGAGAATATAAATATATATTATTGCTGCATGTTCTATTTAAACATGAATATGTAGGCCTACTGTGTTGCCCTTTTTTTATTTATTTTGTTTATCGTCACATTCAACCTTCATGTCATGCGAATTTATTAAATGTAAATGAACATCTGAATATGTAGTTGTAGCCTATATGAATGCATAAGTAAATCATATTATATAGTTTTTATTTTTGAATAGAAGTTAAACAGGGTGTAATTATAAGTTTGTTATAGTTATGTATAATTAATTTTTGACTAGGCTATGTAATTGTAAATGTTTAACTTTTTGGTGCTACAGTCAGCCTTAGCAGAGGGTACTCGTTTTAATGTAGTGGCATGTGCTAACAATAATTATTATATCAAATGTTAATTTCCAAAAAGGTCCTTTGTCTTCTGGGGGCTAGCCCTCTCCGGTTCTTATTTATTTTTTTCAGTCTTAAAATATGCATTTATAATCAGTATTTATTAGGGCTGGGAATCGATTAAAAAAAATTAACTAATTAATTGCACATTTTCTGTAATTAATTGCAATTAATTGCGTTTCCCCCAAGCTTGTAATCATCAATATTTAAACTTAGAATCACCTAATTAAACAACACAGGAAAAAAAAAGGAACAGAAAATAGCCCTATATTAAAATATTAAACATCAATATATCAATATATTATTCTTTTTCAATAATCAACATAATCAATTTAACAGGTTATTATTATTATTATTATTATTATAATTATCAAAACAAAATATAGTCCTACAAAGCTATTATTACCAGAGCATGTGATCAGAGCAGGTCATTTTACCATTGTTGTGACTATACCAGCTGAGCTCAGCAAACAGAAGTCTACAGAGAAATTTCACGTCATTTAAGGTGGACTTTACTTTTCAAGTGCTTGGTACATGATTGAAGCCTTTGGGCCATTAACGACAGAGCCGCCGACACACACACACACACACACACACACACACGGAACGGAGAGAGCGCCGCTGCTGGGCCGTTAACGACAGAGCGCGCCAACACACACGCGCGCGCGGAGCACAGAACGCGACGCACATACTGAGCGGAAAAGACCCGCTCATGAAACCTGCGCGAGAATGAAACCTGATCGCCGAACACGGAGGGGCGGCATATTTCAGCCTGTTTAATAGCAGATGCAGCAGGAAATCATTAAAACGAGGCAAAAAAAAGGTGCTGCGTTATTTTTTTTTAACGCGTTAAACATTTCAAATTAATCGCAAAAATTAACGCGTTAATTCCCCCAGCCCTAGTATTTATACATTTGTATTCTAATTTAAAATATTTGTGTATTATATCTTAGCAACAGATATAGCGTGATAGCTTTTCTTCTGTCACCAACTCGAACTAAAACAAAGAATCACAATGATTAAAATTAATTTCATACTGTTGTAATGTCTGTAACAATGTCAAAGTTAAAGTTTGGTTTAAAATCAAAATTACTTAGCCTACCCATTTTTTATTTTGTGACACAGAAACTACGTATCAGTAGCGCTCTGCAAACGCAGCATATGTGAAAGCACTATAGCGCGTGCTGCTCCAGTACCGCACACGCACTGCAACACGCACCGCAAACGCACTGCATACGGAGTATGTGTGAAACGGGCGTAAGAGTGTCCGTCTCAGCCGAGACTCGTGATTCGCTAGTCGGCGTCACGTGACTGCAACAGAGGCTGTTCTCATTCTTCGACATTTTTCAGTTTATGAGTAAAATAAAGCCTGTGGCAAACACAAGTTGACGATACTTTGACGTTTTGGTCTGCAACGTAAGTTACACACACACACACACACACACAGAACACGCACAGTTTTGTAGCAGTTCTGTTCATTTTTTTGAACATATTAATGAGTAACAGGTTGTGGTGTGTGTGAGTATACACACGTGCAGTTTACAATGTAGAACAAGTATCATCACGTTACATGAGTCAAGTATCATCACCTTATGTTTACCAAAGACGTTATTTTCACTCATAAACTGAAAAAACGCTGAAGGAATCTTTTCCGGGTTGTGACGTCATCCCTGCTGCGCTCTGATTGGTTCAGGCTCGGAGTGCATCATGAGTCATCAGGATTTTTGGCTGATTTTCCTGGAAGAATTGTGCAAGTCTGTAAAGTGTGTTTATTTGTTGAGCTTCAGGAGCCTCGTGTTGGTTTGATGGCAGTGTGTGGTCACACATTAACCGTAGCCAGTTAGCGAGTTACTCTTGACCACAGGAATGTTCCTGTAATTAATGTTCCTGTAATTAATGTTCCTGTAATTAATGTTCCTGTAATTAATGTTCCTGTAATTAATGTTCCTGTAATTAATGTTCCTGTAATTAATGTTCCTGTAATTAATGTTCCTGTAATTAATGTTCCTGTAATTAATGTTCCTGTAATTAATGTTCCTGTGTTTCCGAGGATGAGGGGCTGAGTGAGTCTGATACAGTGCTGTGACCCCGGGCCACAGAAGGGACTGACTAATGTCCGTTCTGGACAGGACTCACTGTATCACGGCTTCCACAGAAACATCTTCATCATTGATAATAATCATAATACTGTTCACTGAATCAGTTCTGTTCGATGAACCAGTTGATTCAGTTGATACACCGCACTGAATGATTCGTTTGGCGATTGGACTGATGATGTTCTCGACTCACTGACTCAGTGACTCACTGAACTGCTCATGTTTGGCTCATGATGATTAATGAGTAATATGATCAGAACCGTATTCTTTACTCTCTAAAAATTGCAGGGTCACTATTGGACAGTTCACGCTGATTTGACCCGAGTGCTGGGTTTGGACATTTAACCCAAATCTGACCCAACCAGTGGGTGAAGCGAACAAGTCTGATTCGTGTGCTGGGTTATATCCGGTCTCATTGCCTAACAATAAAATTAATAACAAATATTTGTTATAAATAAAACAAATGTAAAATAAATATTGTCTCTTTAATAAAATGAACCAAAGAGGCCACTGTAAAAATAATAAAAAAAATAATAAAAAATAAATGTATTTAAAAGTTATAAAAAAAAAACTTTATTTATTTATTTAAACAAGTTGTTGTAAAGGAAACTCATATATGGTCATAAGTGGCTGTAAGTCGTGATGTAAATCTGCTAGATGTGTGTGTGTGGTTGTGTGTGTGTGAGTGTGAGTGTGTGTGTGTGTGTGTGTGTGAGTGTGTGAGTGTGCGTGTGTGTGTGTGTGTGTGTGTGTGTGTGTGTGTGTGTGTGCGTGCGTGCGTGCGTGTGAGTGTG
>JARPMJ010006818.1:0-49018 GCA_033366665.1 Phoxinus dragarum | reverse complement strand
TGCGTTAAATATTAATGAGACTGATCTGACTCCAGCTAGAGAATACCCATAATGCACTGTGAGAGTAGCGCGCTGAATGGACTCCCGCGTCTCGCCAGGAGATGGCGCCGCAGCGCAATCAATCATCCAATCCATCCACTTTCCAAATCGCGCTGGTCCAGCGTAATATCATACAGGTATAAATTCCTTTTTAATTTATTTTTAAATCGTTTAATTACGGGTTATACATGCTAGTTTTCATAGCAGAGTTCAGGATAAATATTTTCATTACTGGAGCTGCCAGTTTGCAACATTTCAATTAATCATTAAACAACATGCACAAACTACGCAAAAGCGACTGCCCTTCCCACACACTCAGTGTCCGAATTTCATCAACTCACTCGTTTTCATCAACTCCTTCAAATGGACTATATTAGTGGAGTAATGTAAAGAATAGGCCTAATGAATGAGCTTATACGGAAGTCACATAGATTTAAATATATTAGTAATAAAAACTACATTTCCATGTATTTAAATGTAGCCTATTAAATCTAAATAGAAGAAAAATGATATTTTACTTGTATGTAAATATGTTTTTGGCAATTTTTAATATTTTTCACATATATTAAGCATATGTACATATATTTTATCGTAAATATTTAAATATACTTATTTCTTAATATGTAAATAATGTTTATCTATGTAAATACATACATTTTCAATATGTGCATATCATAATTTCTAATATTTGTTAATATATTAGTTATCTGTAAATGTAAATGTATTTTGAAACATTTTCAAATATTTAATGAATGCCCCATAGCATGCCTGTCTCCATATGTAAATATTTCCATATATATACAACACAAAAATAATGTGTAATATTTATTTATGTTAACAAAAAGTAAAAGTACAGAGCATATACATTAACTGCACAATAACAAAATGCATATAAGTACAGCAAAAAATAAAATAATAAATAAATAAATACTAATTTAGACTTTTTAGAAATGTGAAAATAAGACAAAGCTTTAATATAAACTTGTTTAATATAGATTTGCAACAGGCCCATGTCCCTTTTCTTTTATCGAAGGTATGCACTCACGCTACTTTCCTGCTGGGACACACGCCCCCTCAGTTCGACTGAGTGGCAAAACATCCTTAAGCATTACTGGCTTTAATAAGGGATATTACAAAAACGGGAGTAAAACAAGCAACACAAATTGTTAAATGCATTTGCACTTGACACTTATACAACTTACCAAAAAGACTGTATAAAAATGACTTTATTAACATAATAGGTGTTTATGTGACAGGCTCAGATACAGGGTGCTTCTGTAAAGTTTCAGCTTTAAATGTGTATGAAGGAACAACTAGAAAGAGTGCATGATGGTCTTGAATGAGACATCAGATGTATATTGCAGCCTAATGAATTTTAAAAAGTTTTTATGTAAAACACAATTTACTAAAATAGCTCACCATAAAATGCTGTATACTCTTTCCTTCACTAACAAATCTATTTGTCTAAAACAAAAACTAAAGTTTGACGACATTTAGTACAACATATTTAATGTAGCCTACATGCATTTAATTGCCAACATTGAATCAGCAATTGAAGTTAAAAAATATGTGACCTTACCCTAAGTGCAATGATTATATAATATAGGGATAGTATTATGTCCATGTTGGTGTCATCGGAAGTCAAGCGAGGCTGAATCCAATGAATCCATGGAACTGGCATAATATCTAATAAAATTGGTATGGGCATACCGAGATAAAAACAGGAAATCAAAAGAAGAAAGATTAGCATAGCTGGAGAGCTACACAATTAATCATTAAAAGATCACAATCTTGATTGACACACCCACACGGTCTTATTTTTAAATGACACTGATTCAGTTAGGTCTATTATACCGGTACACATCACAAAATGTCAGCGGAGCAACAGTGTGTAGTCCCTATTTTTGCTTGCTTAACTATGTGGTATAGGCCTAATCACAATCAGATTTTTTCTAGATCCCTTAGTATTTATTATTTTCCCCATTACTCAGAGAACAGACACAGTCTCTATAGAATAGGATAGGCTACCACAGTATCATTTAAGTAAGAAGAACATAAGCCATCATAACAATAATTTATATCCATAATAAAAGTTAGGGGTCAGTACGATGGTCAGTAAGATTTTTCCTCTTTGAAAGAAGTCTAATGTTCACCATGCAAGAAGACTGTATTTATTTGATCAAAAATAAAGTAAAAACAGTAATATTGTGAAATATTTTTACACTTTGAAATAATTAGTTTCAATTAATGTAATTTATTCCTGTTTTGGTAAAGCTTCTGAATTTTCAGCATCATGGATCAAGGATCATGTGACACTGGAGACTGGAGTAATGGTGCTGAAAATTCAGCTTTGATCACAGGAATGAAGTACTTTTAAAAAATATATTAAATAGAAAATATTTTAAAATTGCATTAATTGTACATTATTTTACTGTATTTTTAAATAAATGCAGCCGCCGTGGTGGCTATAAGAGACATCTTTCAAAAATATTTAAAATCTTACTGACACAAAACGTTTGAACGGTTGTGAGGTTTTACTTATCTTTTGTCATATGGTTCGGAGATGTTCTTCGACAGGAGGTCGGCTCCAACTCTGCTGCACGGCCATCAGGATCAGCATCCAAGAATCTAGGAACATGAAAAGTCTGTCACAGAATATTTAGTATGCAATGTCAGGTTTATTAGAAATAAACAAACTAGAGCAGAGGTGAAATCCAGAAAAGATAAAGAACAATATGCAGAATATACAACAAAAATCTTGAAATCACCGAATGTACATTATAGGCGTAGGCTACTTATTTCGTATTCCAAATACAATTTAATTTATATTTGGATGTCAAAACCTTCTTAAAATCCATACTAAATAAAAACGCCGGTGTGGTGAAGTGCTGTGCTGAGTCCGAGCTGAGGAGATGAGTCCCAGGCCAGCCATAGATATAATAAACACAGACCCCTATTGGCCGCTTTGGAACGTTGCTGCGATCCGTCAACGAGTCCGCCATTTTTGTCAGGGCAAGACCGCTCTGTAAACAAACACAAGAACTGCAGCTTTTCTGGACAATAAGCATAATAACGTTTAGATTTCTCCACCGATTTCAATGGTTTATGATCTGCTTTGAGTTCAAAAAAGGTTCCGTCTCCAATTATTAAGAATTTCGATAGTTAGTGCTTGAAAATTACTATTCATTGTAATTAGGAATTGTGAAAATTCACATCAAGCATTTAGTTTTGTTTTTCTGTGTTAATAACTGTTGAGACATCCCTAATGTAATATAATTTAATGTAGGCTACATGATATTTGCATAATGTATTTTATTGTGGAAAGGACTTTTTCTGTCTTAAACACCATCATTAGCTTTTTCTCTTGTTCCTTTAGCTTTTTCTCTTGAATCACGTCATAGGATGGATGCCACAGGTCAATTTCAAATTAATGTGAAGATAATTTGCAGCTCAAAACCTTATTTATCTGAAGTATTAATCTTAAGGCTCTTTTCATTTATATAATTTATTTATAGGCCTAGTTTTCCTCCTAACCTTATTGCCGTTTAACACACGTTTGTTTTATTATTCATACCTAACCAATAAATGTCTTTATAGAAATAGTATAATAGTGAAAAGTGTAATAAATTAAGATTTAAAAATGTGTTTTATTGGGGTCCAATTTTTTTTTTACTTTAGACTTTATTGTAATTGTACTTATAGGGGGGCACAACCTAACACTTTTTGACTTTCTCAGTTTGTGTAAATCTGCTTGGGTTTCAGAGTATGTCTTTTCCCCACATTAATTTCCCACATGTCTAGTACAATTATGTGGTTTTGTTTCATTAGTGTATACTTGAAGTGTGACAACATGCCCCATAGGTGTTGTAACAGGTAAAAGGCACATTGTGACCATATAACAGCTTAAAATATAATCATAATAAAAATATTTTGTAAATAAAATACAATTATTAACTTTTTCATATAAAATAATGGCATTTTTTAATAATCAAAATAAAGTAGGCCTAAGTTTTGAGTTGACAACAAACACATCACAAAACAGCTGTACAGCATTATAATAATTAACAATTTCTGAACATTGACTCTCAGTCTATATTCAAAAAAAATGTTCATGGTTTCTCAATACAATTCATAAAAGTATATAATAGAATATCATAGTTCTAATAGGGGCTCGTTGTAACAGTGTGACAACATGTCTTACCTGCACAACTGGGATTTAAACCAGGATAGTGTCTCTGCGTGTTAGATCAGCATTAAATAACTATCACTACCTGGAAGGTGTGTGTGTGTGTGTGTGTGTGTGTGTGTGTGTGTGTGTGTGTGTGTGTGTGTGTGTGTGTGTGTGTGTGTGTGTGCGTGTGCGTGTGCGTGTGCGTGTGTGATTTTTTACTGTCAGTACACCATAGAATGAACTAAATGCATTTATTTCCATTCAAATGGATGGAAACCAGAAAGGCTTAAACAATTATTTATCCTGTGGCTTCCTCTAGTGGGCAACATTAATATCACAGCTTGAACCCCTAATTATAAGATAGTCCTTATGGATCCAGTAGAACATCTTGAGTATATTGAGTATGATATAGAAGTAATGTAATAACTGAATAAAATAGTATATAACATAAATTGTACAATAATATAGTTAGTCAAATAAAAATAGTAAATAAAATAGGGAGTTGTGAATAGTACAATATTTTAAAGTAGGCTATAAGTTGTATAATAATAGTCAGAAGAGGTGCAGTCTCTTGGAAATGCAGAGAACAGTCCACTGACAGGTTCTCTTCTGCCTTCCTTGAGGGTTGTGTTGTCCTGGTTCCACTGGCTAAAATTAGGAAAATATATAAATGAGCCACGATTAGATGACAAGCAATCAAAACAACTGCAGAGATGAGTAGGTTTAGCTCTAGGCCTACATGTCATTCTGGTCAGTCCTCTAATCATCACACTGCATTGCACCGAAGACTCACTTTACATTTATATTAGTTCATAATATAAACTATATAATATAAGCTCAGACTTCATAAGAATCATGTGATTTTTATATTATGCCTTATAAAGTCTAATTTTCATTACTAAATACTGTTATCGCTAGCAATTAATAGTTTGACTTTGGTGGCCAACTAGCAGTCAACGTAATGTTATAATGAACAAATACGACCAAAAACAACTGTTCAGCTCTTACTTGTGAAAGGTAATTCCCCGAGATTTGGGTTTAGATCGTGCAACGGTTTGTCAAACCTCAAAATAGCCAGGCACCTTTTCTTTAGTCTACTTATAAGAGTTACGGCAAGTTGCCCGGAGAAAAATGGCAACACTGTTGACGTACGATCCAACGGGCAATCTATGTATTATATATCTATGGGTCTGGGTAGGGTTGCACCACCCGTTCGTAAGTTTCTTTCTTAAATTGGAACGTAAAGTCTACACTAGAGCTTAGTAACTACCAGAGACGGCTCTGGTAACTACTAGCCAGAAGTGCTGTGCTGAGTCCAGCGAAGTGAAAGTGATGAGTCCCAGACGGGTCTCAGACAGTTTAGGACCCAAGCAATCCGATTGGTTCACGTTTTATGGGTAATCGTTTTAGTGCCTGGTTACAAATCAGACAAAATCACTATATTATACAAGTCGTAGCCTTATGTCTTTTAACTTAATATGTTTTATGTAGGCTACTAGTATATAATTGAAGCTATACAGTAGCTATATTATAAAATTAAACATGTCTCCTTTGTGTTTCTTTATAGCTTACATAGTAGCATAGATGTCCGAAATTATTAGAGATGACGTTTTTTTTCATCATCTACGATATTTTTGCACACTGTTTGTTGTCAATCGAAAGGGCAATTTCCACAGCATCTGAATGATTTAATATTTTTATATTGAGATTAAAAATCACAAGTTCACAAGCATTACATTTGCAATTTCGTTCTCCAATCATGATCATAACAAATATGATACAAGCAAGCAAGCATAATTCTGTTTAAGAATGAATTATGACATATGACATGCTTGTAATTAAAAATATATAGGCTATATTAGGCTATGCCTTATTGTTTAAAGTCGGCATGAAATCAAAATTGACCCTATTTACTTTGTTAGCGGATATTACTAGTCTTATGGTGAACAATTAATCCATGCAAGTTATTACACAGAAAAAAATAGTTTGCCGTGGTAATCTTTAATCAAAGTCTGAAAAGTTACTTCCGGTCTGGAATGGTTATTTTTCTGATGACGTAGGTTTGACGGCTTGGGTTGCTTAAACGCTTAACCACTCCCCTCAAACCGTTACCAATTTAATAGGCACTGGAATCTAATGAATAAGTACTAGTAACTAATGAATAAGCACTAGTATAATACCAATTTAATAGGCACTGGAATCTAATGAATAAGTACTAGTAACTAATGAATAAGCACTAGTATAATACCAATTTAATAGGCACTACAATCTAATGAATAATTTATTTTAAAAAGGTAGGCTACTAGTAGCCTACCTAACGACTAGCTCATCAATAAGTAGGCTACTAGTTCTTAATGGAATAGATAGTATCTAAAAAACAAGTAGGCTACTACTAGCATGAAAATAGATAGCCTACTAGTAGCCTAGGTTTAAGGATTAAATGTTAAAACGGCCTGCCATACTGGACTCGGCACTTCACCACACCGAATAGGCTATTTTGCGAACGACACATCATCCTATAAGGCTACGTCTTCGTCAATCTTCGATAGAAAACGAATTAAACAATGGATTTTAAAGGCAAACGCATCTGAAATAACAGGATGGAAGGTTTATACAAGGAATGAAGGGTATTTGGAGTATGTATGGGTCGATGGACTGTCTAAAAACAACGAAATGCTCCCTTTCTCTCCTGTGACATGATGCTTTATTTTATTGTATTTTCAATCATCTACGCAAGAACTTCAGGTGAGTAGGCTGCATTTGGTTATCAATATGCTGCTATAGGTTATATGATGACAGAGAAGACATAAATTTCACACAAAAAAAAGGTTAGCGAATCAGCTGACACGCACAAATGAACCCTTTGTTGTGAAGCTTTGATCATTTGTTATTGGATATAAGTGATCTGTGAATTATTTTTAGGATATTCATTTTTTTTTTTTTTTTTGTTAAGCGAAGATTTGATAAGATGGATTCGATGTGTAGGCTACTGTTATAAAGACCGTTATAAAGTCCATTATTCATCATAAGCTGGTGGAAACATTTGATCTTAGCTTTAACATTTAATTTTAACCTTCAATTAAAAATATAGGCCTGTATTATTCATTTGCATTAAATGGTGTTTGACTGGGATTGTGTTATGACTTACTTTCGTTTAGTTATTCAAAGAAATTACACACATATGGAATATTTAATTGTTATAAATTATGATAAATTGAGTATTTTCAGTTACACATTTAAAAACAAAACATAAATGAATTATATCAGATCAGGTAGAGGTAGGCCTATCTTTTATTTGCCCAGTTTTCAATCAAAACAGCCAGTCACATGTTTTTTTATGTTGCTCTAGAAAGTGTAATCAACCTCAATAGAAGAAAAATAACAATATTTGTATTATTGTATTGGTGATTTGAAATGTTGCTGAATTTAAGCTCAATCAACCATTTAGATTTTGGACTTCCATCCTCAATAGAAAGGAGCTGTGAGTATTGCATACATGCATACAGTTTATTCTTACACGTTTTGTTCATCGTGATAATCTTTAAAAAAATTTATTTTGAAGCATAAATTCAATCATCAGAAGTAAAAAAGTTAATCATAGACTATAAACGAACTACACAAAGGTCGCATGACTTCAACATCACCATTACTAAGCTTCTGACAACTTTTTCAGTCTTTGTTTAAAAATGTTTTCCCTGAAAGTTTGTTTGCAAGAGTGTGATTATAAACACAACGAGGCTTTGAAAGCGGACTGAGTAGATGAGTTTTCCTGGTTGGCTGATGACGTTTAATGTCCCGGACAACTTCTGTAGTTTCATTTAACCACTTGTAGTTCCATTTAACCACTTGTTAGCAAGACAATAAAAAAATAAAAAAAAACATATTATAGCATAAAACGTAAACATTTCTTAAGCTTGTGTTCACTACAGACCTTATTTCAGGTATTTAACCAAAAAACATTTTTAAAAAACAAGCACAGAACAATTTCCGAACAACAATTTTTTTTAAAGGGGTGGTATAATGCCCTTTTTACAAGATGTAAAATAAATCTGATGTCCCCAGAGTGTGTATGTGAAGTTTTAGCTCAAAATATCCCACAGATATTTTTATATAGCATGTTAAAGTTGTCACTTTTTGAGTGCCTGTCCCTTTAAATGCAAATGAGCTGCTGCACGTGTGTCCTTTTACCTCACACAGACATGCACTGACCATTTCAAAAACTTTTAGCCTTTTATGTTCAAACCGGACAAAGATGGAGACTCAAGAATAAGTGACAACATGTAGACAACATTTCTGAAATGGTTAGTTGATGAATTTATGTAGCTTGATGTGTAGTTATCTTCTAGTCATTGATTAGCATATTCTGTCTTGATAATCTATAAATCGTGTTCCGGGGGCGGGGTTTATGTAAATTTTAGGGTTGGTGATGTCACTAACCCGGGAGGAATGTCGTGTAGTCCCTACCAGCTGTTAAGCCGCGAAGTCGGAGCTGAAGAAGAAGCCAGCGTCTATCAATGAACAAGAGAAATTGAACATGGCTGAGTCAATCCCCAAGAGGGCGAGCGAATACCATCGTGTTTATTCCAAGACACGGCTTCTTCTTCAGCTCCGACTTCGCGTGCAGCCGTGCACGAGCGCAAAACCTCACAACACCCAGCCCCTGTCGGTGATTGGTTGGAACACTATTTATTTTGGTTTTGAGTGGTTGGTGAAACCAATTGTTTTTGTGTGCAGATCTCAGAGCCTAGGCTGCCTACAGAGACACGTTTTTTTGACAGCCTGCTTATGAGGCGGGCAGCTAGCGGATCGTTAGGAAAGATTAGATGAATGTGATCATTTATGTTTGGGCCTTTTTGGAGCCTGAAATCGCTGATACTAGGGATGGCGAAAACTAATAAAATTCTTGTCCGACCACCGAGCCTCATTAGCCGGTTGAAACCGGTTAACCGATTAGTTTAAAATATGCTACGCTATTTGAAATAACAGCCATTTCGAGCCGCGCCTGCAATTTCACAACTCTGTCGCATCTCTCCGCCGCTCTGCCTCCCGCTCACTCACACACACACACTGCTCCTCACACACACACACACACACACACACACACTGCTCCTCACACACACACACTGCTCCTCACACACACACGGCGCCGGCGCCGCCCTTCCACTCACGTCACTTTTTTAAAATCCCCAACAGCGTGAAATTAGTCCCGAGGAGGCGCCGAGGAGCTTGTATGTAATCGGCGGACAAATGGCTCCTTAGTTTCGAAATGGTTTGGGTACAAGGTGATCACGTTGGAAATAAAGGCGTTTGTCTAGCATTAGAAGCTCATTTGAAACATTGCCGCGGCTCATTTCAGAAAATGACAGCTCCGAACCGAAGAGACGCCGCTTTAGTTTGAGGTAGTGCTAACAATAATAAAGAAAGATGATGATCATCATCACCTTATCTGTTACCACTGAAATGTATTTGTAATGTATTTTCATATTTAAGCGCTGTATCACACAACTTACATCGGTGTCGTTCTGTTTGGTGAAATGGTCCCACACACTACTCTTCTTCGCACGCTTCCTCCTGTCGTCTGCGCTGGCGCTAACCTCGAGTGTGTTAGCCTGTAGCCTTTACTTTCTGCAAACCTTGTGAGCGCGCGAACCCAAACGCTGTGACCTCGCGCCGAATGTTTTTATTGGTTTATTAAGTACAAACGGGCGAGTTAGGAAAGATTGAGTGTGAGGGATTTGTTCACTTCACACAAAAAGATCTTGGAATGAGATGCTAACTGTAGTAGCGTTTAGTCCACTGTCTATAATAGACTAATTTAGATATCACTTTTTTTTTTCTTTTTTAACCGACTGCCGAAAACTTTGATCGGTTATCGTTGATACGGTCAACCATCGGTCAAACGGTCATCGGTTAACATCCCTAGCTGATACAACCTTTAAAAAGCTATTTCTTTAAAAGAAAATATCTAATTTTGCTTTGAACTTTGAGCGTTGTAACTTTGCAGATGTTGTTTATGTTCAAACAGCAACATTACACACTAACTAAAGTTAGAAAGTGAAATCATAATCAACCACCCCTTTAACAAAGTTCAGGAGGAACACGTTCAAATGATCTATCCAATCAGCACGAGAGGAGGCCTATATGTAGCCTGTCACGTTTTGTTTTGGTTTTAATTCATGTCTTAATTTGCCGTCTGTCACAGTCATGTTTTCTGTCTTGTTATGTGATTCCCTGGCCCTCACATTATCCTGCCATGTGCTCCCCTTGTCAGGTTTCCTTTGTTCTCATTGGTTCTTTGTGTTCATTGCTTTCAGGTGTGTCTTGTTAGTCATTAGTCCTTGTGTGTATTTAAAGGGCACCTATTATGACATTTAAAATGTTCCTAATGTTGTTTTGGGAGTCCCCAACAACAGTTTTACGTGCATGCAATGACAAAAAACACTTTTGTTGTCGTATAATATGCGTTTATTTTTACCTGATTTGCTCACCGACTCCCAAATGATTCGTTCAACGACTCATTTTTCCAAACCCCTCCTTTGCGCGACGCTAATCTGCGTTGATTGGTCAGATGACCCAGCAGTGTTTACAGAGATAATACTTAGTTTAACACGGAGTACAATTATGCTTTTATCAATTAAATTGTGTTATAATAATGATTATAGTCCACTGCTTTGTAGTTTGTAGTAAAAACTAAAAATAAGAGAAATAATTTAATGTTATGTTAGCGAGCATAGCCCAGAGTTCATATTGTAAAAGCACAATCAGTCTTTGATTGCATTAGCCCGATGCATAAACATAACGTTTAAAAAAAAAAAATGCAGTTACGTTACTATGAGTATTACTCTATTCTTTAAGACAACTCCGAAAACAACGACAAACACTTCACATATCTCAATACAATTGTCATTGAAGACCTACCTAGAAGCTAAACGGTGCTTGCACAACAAACAAAATAATTAAGCATGCTACATAAAACATAAAAGCAACAATTATTAATAACACTTACAGGTTGTGAAACGGAGGAGGAAGCTGATGCAAATACACTTGGAACTGAACCTTCCTTCAATATCAGCCGGCTCGCGAATCCAAGTTTGATTGCATTTAAGTTGGTAAAGCAATCGTCTTCAAAATGGCGCGAGCAAAGCACAAGACTCGGTCAAGTCGCCATGATGTTTTCAAGTTTTCCCTGGCCTTGGAGCGCAATAAGTGGGCGTATCATATTAAAATAACTTGACAAGTTGACGTCATCTAGTCAGAGAAAAAGCTTCGGTCTTCTAACGATTCATAAAAATGACTCAGAGTCGACTCTTACTTTTGAAAGACAATAACTTTATATACGGTGCACTTTCATATTTCAAACTTTGCAGGATGTTTTTGTTCACTTAGATCTATGTTACACACTACATGAAAGGTACATTTCAAAATTCCATAATAGGTGCCCTTTAAGCCAGGGGTAGGCAAGTTCGGTCCTAGAGAGCCGCTGTCCTGCAGAGTTTTGCTCCAACACTGAAAAAAACCTCACCTGGCTATAGCCTTAGTAATCCTGAAGACATTGATTAGCTTGTTCAGGTGTGTTTGATTAGGGTTGGAACTAATTTTTGCAGGACAGCGGCTCAAAATGACCGAACTTGTCTACCCCTGATTTAAGCCCTCAGGTTTGCCATGTGTCTTTTTCAAGTATTGTGTTTCTTGTAACCACTGTTGGTAAGGTCATGTTTGGTAAGGTCACTACAAGGTACGGTCACTACAAGGTACCACGGTTGGTAAGGTCACGCTCACTACAAGGTACCACGGTTTAGGGATGGGCAAATGAAGCCTCATGAAGCACTGAGGCTTTCCCCTGAATGTTTCGGGAAAAGATTTGAAGCATCAAGAGTGTCGAAAACAGCGCCATCTTGTGGCAGGTCAAGTTTATACCAGCCATGTTTATGAGCAGTTGAGATCGCATTCTATACGCGTGTTGTTTGTCCTTAAAGCTTGTTAGTCAACATTAGAGCTGAACAACACAAGGGCACTAGACCTCTGCCAAAAGTGTGTTTGCATGTTCAGCAATTAGTATATAAAGCTTACAAAATGTTTAACATTAACTAGCGATAAGACCCAGAATCTGCCCTACCTACATTTACAGTCAGGAGCCGCTACTGCATGTATGAGAAAATAAAGTGCAGGTCAGACATGCATGATGTTAAAAAGAGTAAGTGCAATAAGCCATAAGAAAAGAACTCGATGCGATACTCCCACTTACTGATACACACCCGAAGCGCACACACAGAACGTCTCTTTCAGACAGCCTGCGAACATGAATTCAGTTCTCTTTCACAGCTTATTGGACGGTTGTCACGGTCAGCTGTAGTAGATCCACAAAGAGTGATGCAGAATAAATGATTAATGATGCATTTAATAATCGGCGAGAACAATAATACAAAACAACAAATCAGAAACGTTAAAATTAGACCAAGAACAGAGGGAAACCGAGGGCTTAAATGCACAGAGAATGATAATCAATGGAACAGGGAACCTAAACAAAACAATTAAATTAAACTTGACACGACTGACAATGGTCAAATATACACACAATTATGTCAAAATGCCCATTGTGTGGAGTATTCATGAAAACACAGTCACGCAGACTGTTTCTTATGGCAAGAGGATAGAGCCTCGGATTGCCTACAGTATACCAAAGAAGACAGTCGTGTACTTTTTACGTGAGAGGAGGGTACGTCGCCACCACAGATGTCTGAACGAAATGGACAAAATTTCATATCTCAATTTTCATGCCAGATATCTCGATATCGATACAATACGATATGACTACGGGGTTCGGTGAAAACCAAGCATTTCTCAGAAAAATAAAATGATCATAATACAAAAAATGTGGAAAGTATAGTTTTATTTTATAGTTTTTTATTTATTTAATAATCATTTCCATTATAATTCGACACATTTTATTCATATCAGATACACATTGTGTAAGTAACTTCAGTGTTTACTCTATTCTATTCCCAGTTCACCAGCCACTTACTTTTAAGTATTTCGGGACAAGTGGATGAATTCACGTGTTGTAAACATAGAGGTTGTAAATCCAACAGATCCGATTCTCTGAACTGCGTCTGCGGCACAAACTAACACGGCGGCGCCCATCGCGGATACAGCTCAACTAACGCGATTGTTATAAAGGTGTTTAAACAACAATAAACTTCTAATTGCATGTATTTGACAATCGGAATATCAGATATTTCATGCCATAGCTAACACATTTGTGAATATTCTGAATAAAAAAGGAAAAATGTCATAAAAGCAGATCATCATTCATTCAGCGCTGTTGCTGCTGCGGTGTGTCACGTGACAAGCAATGACCCGTCACCATGCAAACGCCGCCTCCGCTCTCACAATATAGTTCCCACGTCCCTGGTAGTGTGCGCACGCTGGCTTTAGCTTTGCATTCAAAGGCACTCGTAAAACTGATGTTTGTTGTGACTGCCAGAGTTGTATGCAGGGCGAGCGCGGAGAGGGGGAATCTATATCGTCGATATCGTTGCTTTTTTCGATAGTAATATCTTGAAAGTTCATATCGAGATATAGATACGATAACGATATATCGTTCAGCCCTACACTAGACCACAGAAGCGTGAGTCTAACATTGTTGATAAGTAACGTTACATCCGTGTGCCGATTTATGTTTCTGCCAGTGGGTGCCCAGTGCCCACACTCCATTTTCCCTCATTAAGATCAAAGGTGTTCATAAATGATTGTATATCAAGAGCAGGGGCACGTTTGTGTGCATTTTTGTTAGTGATTTCGCTGGAAAGAATAGAGTTTTCACAATGGCATTTAGCGATAGATTGACTCGCTTGTCTGAAGACTGTGCACGAGCCACAAGAGAAGGTTCCGCCACTGATAACCACGGCAACACTCAGCATGATTTAAAAAGCAACACATCCAGCGCCAGATCGCTTATTATTTAACTCAAATTAGCGTCAACTGGATGTTGCATTATATCCTTCCAGCGAGATGTTTCAAAAGGAAGGAAATTTTTATTTTGAGATTTTCCTAATTTGATGTCGAGACAGAGTTATATGCAGAATTTAAAGTCAAATAAGGACACTGAGGTGAAGAAGGTTGAAATCATAGTCTTGAGCTTAATATTTTATGAGATAATTGGCTATGATAAAATACTTAAATAAGTTGACGTATATACCTCATAGTAGGGATGGCGAAAACTATCTTGACCGACCACCGAGCCTCATTAGCCGATTGAAACCGGTTAACCGATTAGTTTAAAATATGCTACGCTATTTGAAATAATAGCAATTTTGCCTGCAATTTCGCAACTCTGTCGCATCTCTCTGCCGCTCTGCCTCCCGCTCACACACACACACACCCGCCCTTCCACTCACGTCACTTTTTTTAAATCCCCAACAGCGCGAAACATGAGTCCCGCAAACGCGGCGCCGAGGAGCTTGTATGTAATCGGAGGACAAATGGCTCCTTAGTTTCGAAATGGTTTGGGTACAAGGTGATCGCGTTGAAAATAAAGGCGTTTGTCTAGCGTTAGAAGCTCATTTGAAACATTGCTGCGGCTCATAAATGACAGCTCCAAAGAGGCTTGCGGGTGTCGCGTTTTCAGGTGATACATCATAGATGATGTGCTTGCTACTACTGTATTTAAGCACTGTATCACACAAGTTGCAACTTACATCTGTCATTCTTTTTGGTGAAATGGTCCCACACACTACTTTTCTTTGCACGCTTCATCCTGTCGTCTGCCCTGGCTCTAACCTCGAGTGTGTTAGCCTGTAGCCTTTACTTTTCGCAAACCTTGTGAGCGCGCGATCCCAAATGCTGTGACCTCGCGGCAAATGTTTTTATTGGTTTATTAAGTACAAACGGGCGAGATATGAAAAATTGAGAGAGAGGGATTTGTTCACTTCACACAAAAAGATCTTGGAATGAGATGCTGACTGTAGTAGCGTTTAGTCCACTGTCTATAATAGCCTAATTTAGAGATCACTTTTTTTTTTTTTTACCGACTACCGAAACCTTTGATCGGTTAACGTTGATACGGTCAACCATCGGTCAAACGGTCATCGGTTAACATCCCTACCCTATTTTGTGAGACCATGAGAGTTTCAAAAGAGAAACATGGTTTCTCTTTTTGTTGCATCCAAGCGAAAAAAGAAGGCCTTGCGGTCATCTTTGAAATGCCTCTAAAAAAACACAAAAGTTATCAAACATAAAACAAACTTATTATTAGGGATGCACCGAAATGAAATTCTTGGCCGAAGACGAATAATAATGAAATGCTTGGCCATATGAAAAGTAAATGCACGATTAAAAATGGTTTTGCCAGACATAAGGGCACAAATTCAGTGGAAAACGTGACCGTTTCCTTGACCGTGTTGAAAAAACGCTTTTTTTTCACCACCGCGTCATATTACGTCACAATGGGGAGTCGTTTGCCGGGCGCTGCGTTCGCTCAGTGCAGAATAGGCTGGTATTATGTTGAAGCGGTCGTGATTCAGTGTGTTTTCGGTGGTTATTGTATTTCAATTAATAATTATCGTGATAAATGACTGTGAATTATGGCCTGTCAGGACATCGAGTCCACAGGTTTCCGAACAAGAAAAAGGATGGTGCTTTCTTCCGTGTTTGTGTGCGTTTTGTGCAGGGTAAGAGACGGCCTTCGCTTCTGCGTCTGCTTTGAAAAACGCGGTAGTGTGTAGCGTTCACTATAGACTGCATGATTATAATCCCGGCGATATGATGAGTTAACGTTACGTTATATGATGACGGCGATATGTGCACACTGTCCCGGCTCCTTCATCGGGTCGCCCGGTCCGCCGTCAGCATGTGGGTCGGCCACCGGTGGGAAACATGACGGTCACGGATCCGTCAGAGATCACTAATTGTACATTTGTTTTACAAAATGTGCCTTGTCTTAATTTAATCCATTAACGTATCCTCCATAAACTTGTAATGTCTTGCAAGTCTGCAGCCGACACTTATTATTATTATTATAATATAATATATTATGTTCATTTTCAATCTGTACTCCGAATTTTAATGTTTGTGTTGGCTGCTTCTACATATAAAGTTTTTATACAGTAAGAAAGTTGTGATTGTGATTATTTTTTTTATTCATTATCACCAAATAGGGCCATTCAAAACCTTTATAATGTCCCTTTTTTCTCTGGAAACTGTCTCCTAATGGCTGACATACACGTGCAGGTAAGGGTCTAAATACTAGCTTTGCTATTGCCTGACACATAATTACAATATTGTGATCTGAGCATAGTGTTATACATATCGTCGGCTAACGTGAATACATCTATAAGCTAACACTGTTCTCTCACCGAGACCCGACTCCTGCCCTGTTCTCCTCACACCACAGCTCAATGCGTCTCCTCTGACCGTTGTTTTGTCTAATCCTGACCCGTCTACTCTCTTGGCTTCATATAAGGCTCATAATTATATGGCTGAGGTCTGTCATACGAGTGAACATTTAGGCTACAATTTCCTCAGCGTCCGAACTGTCATTGCGATCCATTGCTTTCCTATTGTTTACTTTGACCGCGCTCCCTCATGATACGTCACTTCCGGTTTGGCGGTTTTCAAATGCGGAAGTAAAATTTTCTCACAAAAACGACTCCAGAAGCCTAAATAGCGTTTTATAAGTATATGTTTATATTTAAATCTAGTTCCTACATTATTGTTCTATACATTGGCTCACTGGGTACTCTAACCTGCAATATGCCCTTTAACACCCACTGGTATGCGGTGAATGTCGCGGGCAGGTCATGATCTGCTATGTATGTAGCCAAGACTCGCTTTTGCGCAAAAAGGCTTTCCAGCATATAATATGTACTGTTCCACCTTGTGCTCACATCTTGTTGGAAACGTTTTTGTGGCGTTCCGAACTGTTCTTGGATAGATTGTAGGCGCGCATAGGCAAGCGGTGAATGTTTAAAATAGCCAACAATTTTCCTGCCTATCGCTATCACATCTGCTATACTGCGCTGACTCAACAATCCCTCGTTGACCGCCAGTTGAATTGTGTGTGCCATACAACGTATGCCCTTTCAGATCGCTATCTTCCATGGCTTTAGCCATATTTCTTGCGTTGTCACTGACTACCGCATGCACTTTAGATCGGTCGATACGCCAAGTGTCAAACATGTTGGCGAACGCCTCGGATATGGCTACAGCTGTATGGGACCCTCTAAACCAGGGGTCGGCAAGTAACTTTGGCTGCGGGCCAATATTTTTTTTATCCAGTAGATGGCGGGCCAGCTACATGGAATAGGCCTATTCGTTACGGTGAAATCACAAAATATAATGCACACAAACGTGTCCCTACTACTTATATACAACCACTGATGAGCATAATCGTTTTGATGAAGAAAAAAAAAACGAAAAAAAAAAAAAACTATACGAATGCAGATTAGAACCCAGAACCTTTTATAGACTTGACGAAAGTTCTACCACTGGACCATTTAAGCACACGAGAAAATGCCGCAGATACATTTTATTAACGATAAATTAAACCCCATGTACTATTTAAATCGATTGTTGGACATGTTATTGTACATATATCTGATTTAGTATTGTATTACCAATGGACTGTACAACTTTTGAACTTTATGCCTTTTTTAAATTATTATTTATTCGGGACAAGAGGTCTGCGCGGGACTGTTTTTTTCCGTCCCGCTCCCACAAGGTTCAATTCAGCAACCGCTTAAAATACTTAAAAGTAAAAGCTTAAAAGTGTTCACCTGCTTTAAAAATTTAGATCTCGTTTTCAGAATCTCAAATCTCAAAAACAAGTCGTTTTTTCATTTTTTTATTTTTGGTTTTAATTTGGGGGGGAAAAAACGATTGAACGAATGATACACGGCAGTGATGCGCGGGTCAATGTATAAACAACCCGCACCCGACCGACGTTTTCAACCCGCCCCGCAAACTCGGACCGCAAACAAAAGAAAGAAAATATTGTACCCCGACCCGCTTCCTGGCCCGCAAATTGGGCCATAGACGTAGGAACTAGGGGTGCGCATTTTTCTGAATGCTGTGTTTTGTAATAAAGGCTTGATTTATATATTTATTTCGTTTCATTTTCTTAACAATTAAGATGCTGCATGTGTTTATCCAGTCTAATCGAAGTGTGCGTCTCTCCTCGGAATTTCCCAACAAAAACCCCGCCCCCTCTCAGAAAATACATAAAACTCGCATTACTGAGCTATATGCGTTTAAAAGTAGCCTATTAAAATGGCACAATGGCATTGCTCAGTTCAACGTTTTGGGAAATCGGGCATTTTGTCCCGCTTCAGCTCTTATTCAAAAGTTAATAACGCGCTCAACATTCAGGTAAAGGATTTCCCACTGTCATCTCTGCAGACTGAGCTCGTGCGTCATCCTCGCGCATTCAGCCAATAAAGTGTAGACCTATGTATTTCATAGAACATTATGTCTAGTAGGCTACTATATAAATTACAATGGTTTAATTGGCATTATTTCAAACCGAATATCATTCAAAATATTTTTGGATGACTCGTAACCGCGGGTGACCGCAGGCACTCGTCGCTCATTTTGGATCATCCCGCGCATCACGGATTCATATTTGTAAACCGTTATAGTAAAAAAAAAAAATAAAAAAAAAAACGGACTTCCAAAATAATCCGGCGGGCCAGAAAATATTGCTGGCGGGCCAGTTTTGGCCCGCGGGCCGCCAGTTGCCGACCCCTGCTCTAAACTCTTGTGAGTGAAGCACAATCTTTGTAGCTTGAAATCTGTGTCGATCCACTGCGCAGTTAAACTCAGCATACTGGTGGGGTTCACATCCGAGCTCCAAATATCCGTCATGAAGCTGAGGGCTGCAATATCTGTAGCCAAGAGCTCATGGACGTGAGTTGAAACGACGTTATACATCTCAGGTAAGCACACGTCTGAGAAATACCGTCTACTAGGCATGGTGTAACGGGGCTCAATATGGTCTATAAGCCTGCGAAATCCAACATCCTCTACAACAGAGAATGGTTGATCATCCAATGCGATGAATTCCATTATCCTTTAAGTAATACCTTTAGCTTTGGCACTGTCATTGGCAAACTTTTTTGCCTTTTCTAAGAAGTCAGCCACAGACGGAGTGGGTGTCCTAAGGACTGGGAGGAGCTACTTTCCTTTTCACTGCTGCTGTTGCCGTAGCCGCCGCCGTGTCTTTCTCGTACTCTGCATTATGTTCGGGGTGTCTTGATTTTAAGTGATAAATTAAACTTGAAGTGCTGTACGTTTTTGCAGATGCACCCTTTCTGGACAATTCAAGGCAAGGCAAGGCAAGTTTATTTATATAGCACATTTCATACACAATGGTAATTCAAAGTGCTTTACATAGAAGAAATTAAAATAATCAAAAGAAATAAGAATAATTAAAACAGTTTAGAATTAAAAATAAAATACAGTGCAAACAGTCGGACGCACGGTGGCACAGTGCTCATTCAGTAAATGCAAAACTAAACAGATGTGTTTTGAGTCTGGATTTGAATGTGACTACTGTAGGAGCACACCTGATCTCTTCTGGAAGCTGGTTCCAGCTGCGGCTGGCATAATAGCTAAAAGCGGACTCTCCTTGCTTAGAGTGAACCCTTGGTATTTCTAGTTGATGTGATCCTAAGGATCTGAGTGATCTGTTGGGTTTATATTCAGTGAGCATATCTGCAATGTATTGAGGTCCTAGGCCATTAAATGATTTATATACCAGTAATAATACTTTAAAATCAATCCTAAATGTGACTGGAAGCCAGTGTAAAGACCTGAGGACTGGTGTGATGTGTTCAAATTTTCTGGTTCTGCTCAGAATCCTGGCGGCAGCGTTCTGTACGAGCTGCAACCGTCTTATGGTCTTTTTGGGAAGGCCAGTAAGGAGTCCATTACAATAATCCACCCTGCTGGTGATGAAAGCATGCACAATTTTCTCTAAGTCTTGACTGGAAACAAAGCATCTAAATCTTGCAATATTTTTTAGATGATAGTATGCTGATTTAGTTATTGCTTTGACATGACTACTGAAGCTAAGGTCCGACTCTAGAGACACACCAAGATTCCTGACTTGATTTTTAGTTGTTTGACCTCTGGAGTGAAGGTATGCGTTCACCTTGAGAACTTCATCTTTGTTTCCAAACACAATGACTTCAGTTTTGTCTTTGTTTAACTGAAGAAAGTTTTGGCACATCCAACTGTTTACTTCATCAATGCATTTTTGCTGCATAAAGTGTACGCCTCTAACTCTACGCGGGTTACTATTTGATCGCGTCATTAAAAACGTCATTGTTCAGCAAAATTTATTCAGCCTTTTTACTTATTCGTTAAGCCCAAAAAAAGCACTTTCGGTGTTCGGCCAAATAATTTCGGTTGCCGAACATTCGGTGCATCCCTACTTATTATGCACTATTGCCATTTGTTGGAAAATATAACTAAAAAAGAAACAGATCAAAGAGCTCCGTGCTAGAGTATCCTCTTTGACTAACAAATTTGAACTGCAACAAAGCAGCAAGAAAGTAAAATAAATACTATGCATAATTCTGCTCCTTCTCACCTACAACCCTGAAGTAGTTCCGCCAGTGTCCACTGAAACTTTAGGACAGCTCGCTCAGGCTCTTCTAAGAGCACAACAAGAACAGGAAAAAAACTAATTGTTGGGGCTGTGAGTGGCTACTATAAACTTTTTTTTTGTGAAAGGTAGCATACAAGAGAAAGAGATTGACTTTTTGCTTGATACAGGTACAGAAATGACAGTAATTCCTACAAAATTGGCTAAAGGTTTAAATATCCCGTACAAGAAAAACAAACTTTGTTTAACTGGCGTAATAGGTGAAGATTCTGTTTTGTATGAAACCCCGCCCCATAGAGGTACAATTTGGCCCGAAAACTCTGACTAGGTATGCCACAGTATTCCAGGAATGCTTTTTGGGTAATTCATGATTTTAGTGTCATTTGGCAAAGCAGACAGTTTCTAACTTCTGCTGGATCCCCCATTAAGCATACTGGATTAGTGAAAGATCAAATTTTTGCCATGAAACTTCCAAAGAAATTAGCGGTGATCAAAGTGAAAGCACATCTCACAACTAATACTACGGAAGCTAAAGGTAATGCTCTTGCTAATGTAGCGGCTAAACAGGCTTGTTTCTATGCAACTGTACAAGTGTCTTTAGGTAGTACAGCACAGAAGACAATTCTGCCTCCTGAATCAATCATTGATCTGTACAAAGACGTTCCTCTGTATGAAGCATGGACATGGTTAGACAAAGGAGCCACTGTGGATTCATCCGGCTGCTGGACCAAAGGGGGGAAGTATGTCGCTCCCGAATCACTGTTGCCATATTTGGCTCAACAAATACACAATTTGGGTCACAGTGGTCCAGCAACGATGAATCACAGGTTCTCAAATCAATGGTGGAATCCAAAATTCAGAAACGTAGCCACTGAAACAGTCAAGAGATGTGTTACATGTCAGAAAAATAATGATGTGCCAGTTTTACAGCAGCAACACATACCCCAGCTCCACCAGGACCATTTTCTCACCTACAAAATTACATATTGTTGCCTTCTTGCAGGGGCGGATCTACTGGGGTGGCACGGGGTGGCAGCTGCCACCCCTAGTGAAGGTCTTGCCACCCCAGCTGCCACCCCATTGATGTTAGCCAGGCCGGCTACTACTCAGGTAAATTCACGCATGAATTTTCCTGCAGTGAACTTGTTTTAGCGCCCGCCAACGTGCATTTTTGTCCCGCCAAGTCTTATTTGATCGGTGAGTAATGTAGTAGATGAACTGCTGCGCTTGTGACAGGGCGCATGTTTAGCAGAGAGAGAGAGAGCCGGTTGCGCGCGCGCACTCTCTCTCTTCGGAGCCAGGCGAAAGTGTAAACAAGACTTCACCGTCTCCAACTAAGCGCTGTCTTGCTTTCTCTCCCTCGCACATATTAAAAATAAATCGACACGGTGGTAAAAGGTCGGAAGACCATTTCATGTGAAGCATTCGGAGATTTTTTTTTCCTGAATTACCGCTGGGTGTGAATTGTGCTAAATAATTTGCCTTCTCTGAAAACCGTTCCGGACATTCAGCTGACATAAAACAACACTTTAAATAAAAAAAAAAAAAAAATAAAAAAAATCCAGTGATGAAATGTTTTCTGTGTTGACTGAAATCTTCACTTTACAATAAGGTTCTATTTATTACATAAATTAGCCTACATAAAAAGTACAGTTGGCTTACAAGCTTAAGCTTTAAAATAAAAATTTTAATAAAATTTAAAATAAAACCACTTGGTTTTTTTTGAAAAGCATATGACTATATTTTTTTTTGATTATTTAGTCCCAGATTAGACCTAGTGGTGCATTCCATGTTTAGTCCTGGTTTGGAAAAGTCTTCCAGGTTTAGTCCTTCTCTGGAACTGTCTAAATCCTAGTGTAGTCATCAACCTGGCACTTTATAAATGCATTGTTTCAAGGACAGTTGCAATCCAGATCTTCAAAGCCTGATTCCTTTAATCGTTTTTTTGGTCTGTATAACAAATGTGATATCTCACATCTGCTCTAGAAGCTGCTTGGGTGCTTACAGAGGCTCACTCTCAGTTAGTACTTTTTTACAGGACAAATAATTATAATAACTTTATAGCTAAATAAGGAGCCAGGTGCCAACTCCTGTGGCTCCCAAGATGATGATTTTTTTTTTTTTTTTTTTTTTTACAAAAGTTTAAATTTTATCTGAGTTAGAAACCCCCTACTTATAATATGGACAATGCTACTATTTCTATATAATTTTGGAAGGCTCAGCCTGCATCTAAACGGAAAAATTGCCTTGCAATCAAGCAAAACTTGCGTACCCCCGCTATAAACATTCGCCACCCCAGATATTATCCCTGACCCCGCTTGCCACCCCGTGCTTTTTTTTCTAGATCCGCCCCTGCCTTCTTGTAAGGGAAAAACTGATGTTTTGGTAGTAATAGACAAGTTCCTGAAGATGGGTAGAAGCTTATCCAACAGGGCGTGCTACACCTGCACATACTGCTAAATGTCTTGTCACTGATTTCATTCCCAGATGGGGATTACCAGATTGCATTGACTCAGATCAAGGTACACACTTCACAGGACAGGAATTCAAGGAAGTGTCTAGAAAGTTGAAGATTAGATGGAATCTTCACTGCCCATATAGGCCACAAGCATCAGGACAGGTTGAATGATCGAACAGAACAATCAAAACCAGGCTAAACAAAATGCATCAGGAAGGAGTACCATGGGTTGAAGCACTGCCAGCAGTACTGTGTAGTATGAGAGCGTCACCTAACAGATCAGTAGGACTGATCCCTCATGAGATTATTACTGGACGCCCAATGCAGATGCCAGGTGTGATTGATCTTAGAAATGCTGATGTACACATTGCCTCAGATGCCCTGATTGTGAAACCTCACCAAGGCAGTACAGAGTGCCAAAGAGAGAGTTGAGTCGTGTTGGCAGACTCCACCAGAAGGTGGACACTCAATAATCCCAGGTCAATGGGTCATGATAAAGTAATTCAGAAACAAGCCATTAGAGCCTAAGTGGCACAGACCACATCAAGTGATGTTGATTACAGCAGCTGCAGTATTGTGTCAGGGAAGGAAAACCTGGACTCATGTGTCACACTGTAAAGTTGTTCCCCCACCTACAGGGATAGGATAGGACACGGACACTACAATGTATAAAAGTATAAACGGACACTACACACTATAAAAGTATAAACACTACAATGTACAATGCCTTAGTTGAGATTTCGATGACTACAGCGCTGTGAGTCTTGATGACTGCAGCTACCAACAGCTCGTGTTCTAAATAAAGAATCCTGCTGAAGATACACCCGAGTATCCTGGTCTTCGCTTCTGAGTTTCCTACACTTTAGAAGGAAAAGTTTACAACAGCATATACTAATAGTGTGTCAGAATATGCCTACTTTACAGTTGTAGAAAACAGTATGTGAAAGGAGTATGTCCGAAACCTCAGTATTCATAAAAGAGTGGGTGGGAAGTTCCCGGATGGCCTACTGCTTCTGCCCAGATTCTGAAGCACCAATCGACGCATACTATTCTATCCCAGGAGGCCACAGGAGAGGATACGTCATAATCGAACATCGTGGAGATCAGTGATGCAGGGGTATTTTCAGTATACACAGTAAAATTTTCATTTGTTAAAATCACATGTGCTGAACTACTGTAAACTGTTGAATTGTTGAAGGTGTAAAGACGCTTGACAGTATAGTATAGTTATGATTTTGATTTAAAAACACGTTTTATTATGTATAGCTAGGGGAGCTCCAGTAAGCACACGTACGTCTCTAAAGTGGATTTACATACACCGTATACTTCTTAAAGACGCTTATTTTAAATGTCTACATCTGACAGGAAAATATTCTACAAGTATTTAAGATGAGCACATCACAACATGAAATAGATATCTGTGTGATGTTTGTGTGCTATAGACCCCTTTTGCGCCGACGTCACAATTTTTATCTCTAGAAAATATTTACATAATTAAAATTGCACCGTGATGTCACTCTTTACATTGTTGTTTTCTGGCCTTGGCGCTGACTAGGCAGAACTTCGGATCGTACCACAAGTCTTGTAGCCTACGTGGCCATTCAGCACATAGTTATAGGCATCTAAAGATGTATAGCCTATGCCCTTTCTCTTTACGCTCGGTTTTCTATCAGGTAGGTGTGGTTCGCTTTCGAGAACGGTCACTTCGTATTGGGTAGCTTTACGCAGTGGGGGAAACTAATTTCCTCAGATTTATTGAAGCTTAAATGTAAAGCGCATTGCAGCTGCACAGCGAGCACAGTGAGAGACTGGCTCACTCATTGGCTGTGCCGCAGCAACTGCACATCCAATGGCGAAGGCGCCTATGCGTATGCGCCAATCAGCTAATAGCGTGCCGACATACGTCAGAGATCGCCAAATAGGGCGAGGCAGAGCCTATAAATGAGCCCGAAATTCACCATTATAGCAACTATAGATTTTCTCAACTTCAGCGACTAACTCCGTCTCTGTGTCCTCCAGAAAACTTTGATGCAATCGCCGTCTAAACAATCCTTCTCTGCTAGAACGAGCCTTTGCACAACGGACTGCCCCCTTCTCTTCTGAAGCCGCTCTGTCCAGTGGCAATCCGGCGATCAACTATATCCTTTTCTAGTCCCAAAGAAAGACGGCGGCATCAGACCCATACTAGATTTAAGACATTTGAACAAAGCCCTCATGAGACGACCGTTCAAAATGTTAACTATCAAACAAATCCTTGCGCAGGTTCGCCCAAGGGATTGGTTTTTCACTGTGTATCTGAAAGACGCGTACTTTCACATTCAGATAGCCCCTCATCACAGGCCATTCTTGAGATTCGCCTTTGAGGTTCGGGCATATCAATACACAGTTCTACCGTTCGGCCTCTCAGAACTGTTGATGCAAAGGGATTTGTTTCTAGGCCATTTGCAATGCCTGGGACTCAAGATCAATGTATCCAAGAGCAAACTAACACCCAGCCAGAATGTGGTCTTTCTGGGCACAGTTATAGACTCTACAACTATGAGAGCGCGGCTCACACCAGAGCGCGCGCTCTCGAAACAACGGCTAACAGCCTCCTTCAAGATGAGTGCACGCACTCCCCTCAGAGAGTTTCAGAAACTTATCGGTCTCATGGCAGCCCGCATCGCCAGTACTCCATATGGGATTACTGAATTACTGCCCGCTGCAGCACTGGCTCTAACGCCGCATTCCAGCCCATGCATGGCAGTCGGGCAGCATGCGCATTACGGTGAATCGCGGCTGTTTGCGCAACCTGATTCCCTGGCAGGCTCAGAGCTGGTACCAAGAGGGCATGACAATGGGAGTGGCCTCCAGGAAAAAAAGTGGTCTTCACAGACGCCTCCAACCAAGGTTGGGGTGCGCTGCACGAGGGCAAGCCTGTCTCCGGCCTCTGGTCGAGCACGGAGCGGAGCATACACATCAACTGCCTGGAAATTACAGCAGTTTGTTTGGCCCTAAAAGCATTTCTGTCGGACCTCAAAGGACACCACGTCTTAGTCCGCATGGACAACACGTCGGTGGTGTCATACATCAATCGCCAGGGTGGTCTCAGGTCAGGCTACCTGTACTCAAATGGCGAGATACCTACTTCTGAGAGCAGCACATATCGCGGGCATTCGGAATCTGGGTGCGGATAAGCTTTCTCGAGACAACACTCCCCTAGGCGAGTGGTCTCTAAACCCTCAGAAGGTTCGTCTGATTTGGAGTGTTTTCGTCGAGGCCAAAGTCGACCTTTTTGCCTCAAGCAATAACACTCACTGTGCAGTATTCTTTTCGAAGAACAGGGATCCGCTGGCCCATTCTTGGCCCTCCTAGTGGCCCTTCTCTGGAAAACCAGACCATGGTTCCCAGAACTAGTTCAGATGGTGGACAGTTGGTGGAAAGTCCCATGGCCTGTCCCACTGAGGAAAGATCTCCTCACACAGGCGAACGGGACGATCTGGCACCCCCCTTATGGCTTATGGGCCCTACACGTGTGGCTCCTCAACGGGTACCCCGGGACCTCCATGAAAAGGTTCTGAACACAATTTCTGAGGCTAGAGCCCTGTCTACCAGTCACCTCTACGCCTTGAAGTGGTCAGTGTTCTCCGGCTGGTGCTCGGATAGACACTTTGAACCCCAGTCATGCGAGGTATCAGTGATACTCTCCTTCCTACAGGAGCTGCTGGACGCGGGTCGTTCCCCGTCCACGCTCAAAGTATATGTGGCAGCCATAGCAGCTCATCATCCTCCGGTGGCTGGCCAATCACTGGGAAGGAACGACTTGGTCGTGCGGTTTCTGAAGGGAGCGAGGAGGGATGAATCCTTCCAGACTTCCCTCTAAACCGTCTTTGGACCTCTCCATGGTCCTTAGGGCCCTGAGGGGTCCCCCATTTGAACCGCTTAAGTCGGTTGACCTCAAACCACTTTCGCTAAAGACTGCTCTCCTGATGGCACTGGCATCTATCAAGAGAGTGGGAGGTATGCAGGCGCTCTCTGTGAGCTCCTCCTGTTTGGAGTTTGGTTATAGGTGACTCCAAAGTCACTCTGAAACCCAAGCACGGCTATGTGCTCAAGGTGCTCTCTACACCGTTTAGAGCACAAGTGATTACACTGTTGGCTCTTCCCCCTTCCGATGCTAATTTACTTTGCCCAGTTAGGGCTCTAAAGGTCTATTTGGAGCGCTCCGCATCCTATAGGCAGTCAAAACACTTAGAGATAAAACAACTAGAAATAGTCTGTTTTTATATTCTTTTCAGAGTTTTTTTTTAAACTGTGACTGAATTACACAGAGAGCAAGTAAAAGG
Organism: Phoxinus dragarum; assembly: GCA_033366665.1. Lineage (NCBI taxonomy): Eukaryota > Metazoa > Chordata > Actinopteri > Cypriniformes > Leuciscidae > Phoxinus > Phoxinus dragarum. The sequence goes on along the minus strand of JARPMJ010006818.1, from coordinate 21,422 downwards.
TTGTCTTTTTATAATCACTGAAGTCTGGAGCCCTGTATACATGTAAAATATACCTACTGTACCTGAACAACCTAATTTGTATTTTGTTCTATTGTTATTAGCATATGTATTGCATTTTTTTTCAGAGCCCATGTTAACAGATTGGAGCATGCACACAAGCACACAGAGCATAGCAGGAGCAGAGCAGAAGTAGCAGTGCTGAATTGTTTATTTTTAGCTGAATTATTTTGGTGCCAAGTCTATTTCTGCTGCACTGCCCATGCTTAGTTAAAGCGAAAGTGCATTAGTGAGGTCTACTGTGTGAATAATTTTGATCATGTAAGGAGCTCTAAGAACTATTCGGATACTCCTTGTATAAACCATCACTTCCAGCCAAATGTCATACGTGTTAACGAGAGCGTCTTGAAGCACTACGTAAGCATTTTGTGAAGCTTGTGCGTGAAGTCATATTAGTGCCTATAGGTCATTAGTGTCTAATGTATTTAGCTCCACCTGTATAGATCTGCTACAATTCATTTTAAATATGCTATTTGTGCTGAAGCAGCATGTCTTGCTCACGGCATCGTATTGACAGATCCAAGTCCCTGTACAATAATCAACAATGTAGCAGATCTATTCCGCCAAGACCAAAAACTTTAACATTGTCATATCCATTACCATGCTAAAAATCTTCAGAGATTTGTCATGATAGAAATATATGTATTAAAACTATAAATAACAAATCAAATTAGTTTTGATAATCTGTACTTTATTTTCTGGAAGCAGCATCAGTTTTCTGTGTGTTTGAATAATCAATCTTCATGAGTTCATGATTTGAATGTATGCTTTTTCGATTGACATTAAACTTATATATCCCTAAAAGGGAGAAACTGCTCTAATTTTCCACTATTCTCTGTTCTCGTGCATCAGGCAGTGTAGCTATTGGATCTAAATAATTTGGAAGTCAATCCTTAATGTTATGGAGAATATAACAATGTAATACGTTCGTAATGGCTTCTTGGTACCAATCACAATTCATATTGTACACTTTTGTGCCTGGCCCTTTACATGTAAATGAGGGCGGGGTTTCAAGAGCTCGTGTTAGCAAGCTGCTATTACCTCATGCAGACACACTAAAATTACAAAAATTGTTCTGTCTTTAATGTTAAAAAACGGAGTCAGACAAAGATGGAGAGACTCAAGAAGAAGTGACAAGATGTAGAAAGCAACAGGACGTCTCTGAATGGTTAGTTGAGGAATTTATATTGCTGATGTGGAGTTAACTATCTTCAATTAGGATATTCTGTTATGATAGTCTATTAATCGCTCATATAGGAACTGTTGTGAGATGCACACAGAGTGACTTTCTATTGCATGTGAAAAGATGGATGCTAAAGTTTGAGCTGACTCACAAATGTACTCTTATACAACAACTCTTCCTCTTCTCAACATGGACTCTTTACGGGTTTATGTACATTTTAGGGTTGCTGTTGTCACTAAACCCGGAGGAATGTGGTGTAGTCCCTACCAGCCATTTGTTGTAGTCCTTTTCTTTAAAAGCAAATATCTTCCTTTGCTTTGAACTTTGAGAGTTGTAACTTTGCAGATTTTGTGCTCAAACAACAACATTACACACTAACTAAAGTTAGAAAAGTGAAATCATACTTCACCAACCCCTTTTAACATCTTAAATATATATATTTTAGGGTTTTATTACACCTTAAATTAATTTTATCTGCAGGACTGAACGAGTGTCTGTGGCTGTTAATGAGCTCACCCCAAAAAAAATAATTATGTCATCATTTACTCACCCTCATGTCATTCCAAACCTGTATGACTATTTATTTTGTAGAACATAAAGATTTTTTTTTTTATGTCCTGGGACATTTGTTCAAATATAAGTCAAGAGTAACCAAAACTTGTTCTGCAGAAGAAAGAAAGTCAATAAAGGTTCTCTTGAGTCAGGCATTGCCAACGGCTCTGCTTTATGCTACTTGCCCAACTGAACATCTCCATGTACAGTGTTTGCTAATTAATGTACTTTGTGCATTTTTTTTTTCTGTTAAAGGTGTAAAGGTTATTGGTCATGATACAACAGGCATTTATGGAGAGACTGCCACTTTGTTGTGTCAGCTGACTGAGACTGATGATAGAATAACTCGTATTATATGGAAGAAAAAGACAAGAGAAAACCCTGAAGAGAAGCCTTTCTTTGCCATTCGGCCAGATGACACGACTGAACAACAAAATGGATTGGGGGACAGAGTACAATTCATTGGAAACAGTGCAAAGAAAAATGGATCAATTCAGCTGCTCAGAATGAGGCTTCTAGATGAAGGGATTTACACATGCGTCTTCAACTTATATCCTAGTGGGACATTTGAGACGGACATCAACGCCACAGTTTTTGGTATGATGGATTGTTCATATTTTTCTCTGATTTACAGCAATGACATAAATGCATATCTCTGTGTTTTGATTACCAAACAACTCAATTATTTAAAATAGTTCATGCTTACATAACAGACTTATGGCCCTGATATACCTCAAGCAAAATCAAAGAACGAACTGATATGACGTAATTTTTAACAAAATCAGGCGAAACGGAGTTCATTTGGAGTTTGTTTTAGGAGTTAATGCCTCAGTATTCTTCAAGCGAAATAGAAGTACGAAATGATATGATGTCCTTACGAACAAAATCAGGCCGAAATAATGTTCGTTAGGAGTTTGTTTGGGGAGTTAAGTCCCCAATATACTTTATGCGAAATCGAACTAACTTATGTGACTTTCCCGAAAAAGTTCTCTACGGCTGGTAAACATGTAGGCCTACCATCATTTCCCCGTAGCAAATAAGTAATAGGTGTGCAAATAAGTAATAGGTGTGTGCTGAGGGTCCGCCTTCTTTCACATGGAAAATCTTTTCCGCTTTATTTCTCCTTTCAGTCCGTCGAGGTCAGATGTCCGCGAGTGAAAACATGAACACACTGCTTTATTGTAGAAAATGAAGTTGTTCTTCTGGGGCCGTATTCACAAAGAATTTTAAGGCTAAAAGTAGCTCCTAACTGGCGAATTTAGGAGCAACTCCTAAAAATAATGGGCGTGTCACTTCTAACTTTAGGACTCCTAATTTTTTTCACTAAGAGTAATTCACGAAGCATTTTAGCCCTAAAAGTAGCACCTAAGTCTGGGACAGCTTAAAAGAAGTCGAGAGGACTCCTAACTCACTAAGACCTATTCACAAAGGATCTTAAAATCGCCGCGCGACACAGTGTGTTGGAGACACTCAATGACACGGAGTTATTACAAAGATACCCGCCTTAACCGTGAGGGAATACTGATTGTTGTGGATCTTGTGAGGGATGCAATAACAGCGCCAACTAATCGCAACAACCCAATCAGTGCCGAATTGAAATGTTTGATAACACTTCGCTACCTGGCAACGGGGAAAATGCAATTGTGTAATGCCGACGATCTAGCGATATCCCAGCCATCGGTAATGCAGATCCATCCACCAAACCATCAATGCACTCTGTAGACCCCATATTATTCGACAGTTCATAAGTTTTCCTGACATTCGCCAACTCCAAAGAAACAAAGCCAGCTTTATGGATATTGCCGGTGTGGTCGGTGCTATAGACGGGACACATAACGTTATTAAAATAATTGCACCACGTCAGGATGAGGACATGTTTGTGAATAGAAAGAAAACCCAGTCCATCAATACCCAGATTGTGTTCGATGCAAACTTCACAATTCTCGATGTTGTATCCCAGTGCCGAATTTCCCTTTTATTACGTTTTTTTTTTTCAGCACCAACTGGGCCAGCAGCAGTGACTGATCCTGCGTCCAGTTGGGCTTTCTTTTCCGTTTTGGCGAGTTCATAATCCGCCGTCATTCAACTATTACATTACTTAAATAGGAGCAATATTTCCTTGCTTTAAGTAGTCTATTTAGGCTAATAGGATTTCAATTAACCAAGCAAGTGTTAATGCAAGTGTCGTTTTTCATTATTAGGCAAGTGGCGGTTTTCATTAGGGTATTAGGCTACCTAGATTTAATTTAATTTAATTCACAACTTCTCTCTCTCTCTCTCTGCCTTTTTAGAATTACACTTCACTGGGGCCTGCACAAACATGTCATTATATATGCATTTCGATTACATTATTATTATTATTTTGTGTAGGACACAGACATATTTAGATGTCGTAATTCCATGATTTGGTGCGTCTGTGACGTTGCATGATGGCCCTGTCATCTAACAACCAATCACCGTGATCATTGCGAGGAAGCTCGTGCATGATAATTGACGTCATCCATAGCAACGAAGACTCACTCTTAGTTTAGGAGTTGTCATTTTTCCTTACTAAGAGTAGGTCTGAAAGGCGTTGTGAATAACTTTTAAGAGAACACTCCTAGCTAAAATCTTTTAGTGCGATTTAGGAGTACTCCTAGTGGTAAGATAAAATGCTTTGTGAATACGGCCCCTGATGAAAAAAAAGACACTCATATACGTTTTTTTTTCTCGTTTGAGACGTAAAGCTGCTTGATTTTACGTAATCGATCGAAATAAAGTGCATTAATATAATTCATGTGATGTGACTATATTAGAGTGCCGAATTGCAGAGCTTGTGCAAACAAATCCACATTGCTAAGATCAGATACTTTTCTTATGCTTTATTAAAATGTGTGCGGTTTTCTCAATTTTATCGTGTTCATTTTTGCTATTGAGAGGAAAGCACACAGCACATAATTACATATTCATCTAAACGCTCTCAGCAGTGGTTAGCATGAGATGTTCAAAAACAGTATGGTCACACCCCTAAGCGAAGAACGGAAAATAACTTTGCTGTGAATATATCGGGGCCTTTCTTCTATGTGCTAGAAAAATTTGTTACATTTATATTTCACATGCTTTTAGTAGTTATGAGAAGACCAAGAGCAGACTAAGCTATTTAGTCCGTTTTTATAGTTTGTTTTTTACAGTTGACTGATTGGATGATTATATTTTTCTCTATTTCAAATGTAGCCCGTCCGGAGGTTAATGTGAAAGGGGAAGCACCTGTTACTGGTCATTTAGAGGCTACGCTGTCATCATGCATTGCCTCTAATGCTTGGCCTGCAGCAGCAGTGACGTGGAGATTAGGAGATCTGGAAAACTCTCTGAAGACAGAAACCAACCATACAATTCACCCCAATAGGACTATTACTGTTGTGTCCTACCTACTTGGTGTCCCATTCAAACATTCAACAAAAAGAACGTCCAGTGCGTGGTGAAGCACAACACACTAAGAGAAGACCTCGTAATAAACTACACAATAAACATTCATTGTAAGTATTCATTCATTCGTTGGAGTATCAACCAACAGCTTGCATGACTGAATAGGGGGATGCCGATAATCATAAAGACATGAGAGAACATATTTTTGTTTTCTTCATGGCTCAGAAAATAAGAGTATACTAATCGATGTAATGACGAAATGATGCATTAACATGAACTTACTGTATATTTCAGTAAATAAGTCTTTAGTGAGTTCAGAAAGGCATTTGTCAGACGGGTTCAGATTGGCAAACTCCTACGTTTGAGTCTTTTTGAACGATTCTATGAAAGAACTGTTGTGGCAAATTCTTTCAAACAAACATCATCACTGAGTAAGGGACACTCTGAGTCCAAATTAAAGTTTATAAAGTATTTATTTCCCTTGCAAGAGAGATCTTCGTCACCAATACACATAAGCGAGTCAGTGAGGAGAGATAAGGAGCAAGCAGTGCCTGTCTGTTTTATATCTTATTCCACCCAAGGCCTTGCTTTTTCCCCTCCCCTAAGGGAGAGATATCAGTTTGTCTTCCTTATTCTTCCACTGGCCTGGAGAGGTAATTGCCCCCTTAACCCTTTAGGCTATAAGTACAAATGCACTCAAGATGACCCCTTGACCAAACCTGCTTGTCCATACCTCCACTGACTCCCCAACACAGTAAATTACCACACAAAGGCCCCCTCTCACTGCAAGTGAGAAAACAGATGAGGCCATCCTAGGAATCACTGAATACAGAGTAATACTGAAAATTTCCATTACATCTCCTCTCTGTTTATCATTCTCTGATAACTTGATTATCAAACATTTGTAATAATATTAATAATAATGGTAATAATAATGGTAATAATAAATGCAAGTTCAAGTCATTACATCACATCATAAAAATCACCCTCCTTGAACCTGTGAAAAAGTTTAGAATGAAGAAGCATAAGGCTGTTTTTTGTGGAGGAAAGCCCCATAATTTTGCAAGCAAGTAAACATGTTTACTAATGCCGGGCTAAACCGCAGTCACACTAGTAAGGAAAAAGATTATAGCACAGTAGGAAAATAAACATATACAATTCAAATCATAAAATTGTAATAGGAAAAAATCCCTCAGTTTCAAAACCCTGTCCATGTACGCCATCTTGTAACATGGATGGCTGCTGCTTTTGACCCTCTTTACATATCAATCGTTCCCAGAAAGAAAAAAAGGAAAACATTTTAACTCAATTAACACGTTTCACTGTAACTTCCGCTACTGGTGTCATCATATTGTTGTTCATCAACATCATCATCGTTCGGATAGACTGTCATTTTCACCAATTGAACAGACATTCCCACTTTACACCAGTTTCTGCACTAAGATTTTTACCCCTTGTATAAAACACAGAATGCATAACAAATTCAACATGTCACTCTCACACACATCCGTTGATGGCAGTCGTTGCTTACCCCCTTCTATGCCCATGAATGGTGGTCTGCCAAACAAAATTTCAAATGGGCTCAGGTTTGTTTTCACTCTTTTCTCATTCTCATGTACATCAGTACAATTGGTAGGGCCTTAACCCAAGACAGACCCTACAGAACCAACTCATAAGAGTCATTTGTGAATCAGACTACACATGTTGTGATGGTTTTGTTTTGCGTGTGCTGTGCGGCCATGAGGAACATTACTTGTTCATTTAAGTTGAGAACTTATATTTTCACACATTTCTGACATGGCATGAAGGCATCACTATTTTCGAAACTTTGCACTTATTCCTACTCTGCAACCCACAGCTTAAAAATGATGGCTTAGATTGCCATGTTTCTACTTGTGAACGCTAAAGGTTTCAGTTTTACATAAAGTAAATACTGTTTATGGATATATACTGTATAGTTATTTTTGCTACCTAATTTCTATTCCTAGATCCTCCAGAGTCAGTGCTTATAATTCCCGACAGTCCAACAAATGCTAAAGAATTCAAGTGTATAGGGGACAGTAACCCAGAACCAACCATCTACACCTGGACTAGGTAATATAAAACTGCACTCAGTTCTATATTTTGACTGGAGAAGCCTCGATTCCTTTTATTCTCATTTGTATTGTATTTGAGGACTGAATTTTGCATTTCCTCTTTTATCTATTTCCTTTGACTTTACAGGGATATCAGACAGATAATTAGCAAGAGGTAATACGTTATTGATACAAAGGCATGTTGACAAGTAGTCACTAAACAACTTTATCTTAGTGGCAGTTGTTCTCTAAGCTAACCATTTTTTTATGCCTGCACAAAGCTGACAAGTAGCTTTTGCATATGGCTAAACTGCCAAGTTCACAGGTTCTAGAATTTGACTACTATATTGGGATTTCTTATAAAATGGCTTAGTGAGCAAGAAAAAACATTGGACGGGACAGGATTTAATCCATCAGTTGTTGATTGGATGGTTGAAAAGTGAGCACTGCATACGGAATGGAGGCAGATCTGAGTGTGATTGACTGCAACATGGATCTGTATATCATAGATAGACATCAAGTGAGTCATATCACAAGGAGAGCAAGTTATACAATTTTGATTAAAGATTACAAGGTAAAAAAAAATGTAATTCACGTGTGAATCATTTACAATAAAACCAATAACATGCATTAAGAAAATACATTTAGATTTCATGTCAACTTTGTTGTTTTTGAGCATCTACTAACCAGTGCAAAGATCATAGGCTTGATGCATGAAGGTTTAGTAGGTTTCAGAGAGAGAGGAAGGTTGAGGAGCTCTAAAAGGTTGCTGGGGTGTTTGTGGGCAATTACTAGTTTTCCAGATGTTATTCAACCTTGTTTTACCAGAATATTTTCAGTGATCTGTCATATCTCTCTATTTTAACAGAGTGAATAAAAGTACTCCATATTTTTAAGGCAACAAGCTTCCGTCACAAACCTGTCCCCTGACTTTAATGGCTTATACATCTGTAATGTTTATAACCAGTATGGAATCTCAGCGGGTTCGCTGTATGTGAATGTTCATACCGGTGAGTCTATTTTAGTTTTTTATAGGTTATGCTACACGTTGTTTTTTATTCTTGAAATTCTTATCCAATGAAAAGTTGTGTGCTGCACACGATGATAAACTGAATTGCTAAATTTCAATTAAGGGAGCAAACAGAACATGTACATGTATGCATTTGGCAGCAAAAATATAATTATGCATGCTACAATTTATCAGATACAAAAAGATTAAAAGTCTACATTATGTGAAACATTCCAGAACTGCTATAATGTATTTAACTGTATATCTCTGTGTCATATTCATCTCAATTCTGGACATGCTAATCAGGATAAATCTAATCTGTGATAACCCATGTCTGTATAAATGGATATAGTCTTTGTCAGCCTTTTAAGAATAACAGTAACGTTGTAGAAGTTTGAACCTGACGTTGTTTCACTTATCTCCACCGTTCTTTACTAGAATCCAGCACCGTCTGTTGGGGTCTGTTTGGTTCTTTCAACATCTTTGCTCTTCTCGGTGCTGTTGGATTTGTGATATACAAAAAAAAGCCGTGAGTTTAAACACCTCATTTGTCTCAGTGTGACGTAGGATTTGGAGATTCTGTATTTCAATTTTTAGTTTGTTTTGGTAATATTTTAATATTGCCCTACAATATTAAATTATGTAGTATGAATTAATACTTTTTTCAGAGATATAAGCTATTTTTTTAACACAATCACAGCCAATCATATTATATTTGATTTTTAATGTGCAGTTATGAGAAGTAGAATTATAAACCACTGAGATTAGTCATGTGGACTAACAAGCATGATGCTCCAGAAATAGAAACTAAGCGATCAACAAAAAAAAACTGAAACTTAAAATGCAGCAATGTTAAAATACAAATTATTGTGTTATATACATTCGTTTTTTTTTCTTCATGAAAATGTATTTTAAAAAAACATTGCTTAAATCACAATTTATGTTTGTGGAAAGACAGAATAATAGTGCATAATCCTGATCAGTCTGTGAATAGGGTCCGTAATTTATAACCTCTTTATGGTTTATAATGCACATATGTCTCCATAATCAACTGATTGAGGTCATCAGCTCATTAGTAAAGACCTGAAATGGGGTGTGTTAGACAAAAGGATGTTCAAAAGGTGCAGTGTTGGAGGCTCCAGGATCAGGTTATAAACATTACAACAGACTGTACCATTTGGTCGATCTAGTGCTGCCATGTTAAATTTATCTTCATTTTTAGGGAATGGAATCCGGTATCAAGGCGTTCCAATGAAGCAGAGGTGTGTGTTTTTTGTTGTTGTTGTTGTTGTTTCAAAATACCACATTGTATGTGCTTTTTCTTATATTGATATAGCTGTTCAAAAGTTTGGGTTTGGTAAGATTGTATTTTAGAAAAAGTCTCGGCCCCGATACTTCAAGCGAAATCGGAGAATAAACTGATGTGATGTGTTATTTTAAACAAATCAGGCCAAAACTTAATTTGGAGTTTGTTTTAGGAGTTTGACACAGCTTGCCAAAGTGAACTTTCCATGGGCCTGTTTCAGAAAGGAGGTTAAGTGAAAACTCTGTGTATGTTAACCCAGAATAAGGGAAACTCTGGGTTTTCCGTTTCAGAATGGGAGGTATATCAAACCCAAGAAAGCAGAGTAAGTCAAGCCCGTTCTGAAAGAGAGGTAACTTATACTCAGTGTCAGTTACCATGGTAACTTACTCTGTGAACCTAACCTGGGGTGCATTTCCTGTACAACTATATAGCTCGCTGCTTAACTACCATAGTACGATGCATCGTTGGAGAAATCAACTAGCTAGTCACGACTGTTTCCCGAAACCGTATGTCGCAAAGTATCGTTCAACCACGTTGGTTTATGACGTCTCGCACGTGGTGGACTATAATAACTTATTTTAATTAATCTGTTTGAGATCGAATTAACGCTAGATTTTGTCATATAAGTTACAGACATGGCATCTGAAGACCATTTCTAATTTTTTCTCAGTTATTTTGCTTTATTACCAGACTCAATATTTGGCTCGTTCTTAGTAGAGCACATTCGCACATGCGCAGTCTTCAAATGTGTGCTTTAAATATCTTGACAAACTAAAAGACGTAATTAAATTTGTATGTATTTTTCTAAATAAATAACACGGGTTGTACTGAATGTAAGTTTGCTTATTTTGCTAAAGATTAGGATTTAATCAGTCTACATCTCATGTAAACTAGAAACTATGCTTCTAACCACAGCTCGAGAGCTGTCGTTCCAACCACACAAGTTTGCGATGCCTGTTTTTTGACCAATGGATTACACCGGCACTAACCCAGCATCGCCAATTAATAAAAAAAAAAAATGGGAATCGCCGGGTAGCCCCGATGAGTAGGCTATGCGTGGACGTCACACTTTAAATCCTACCTGTTGCCTTTCACCATCCACTTATTTAGCTACTGGCGCATCAATTGACATGCCATCTCCTTTTTCAGTCTTTCTTTTCTATTTTTAGCCCCGACAGCTTTTTACTTCATCCATCTTATCGACGACAACTCACTACTCGTAGCTACCTGCTCGCTCAGCGCTCACAGCGCCCCCGCCCGCTCGCGATATTATCCCCCCTCTTCTATGTCAAAATTCTATGATGGAGGGCGCATGGATTTTGATTTGGATTATGGATTTTTTTTTTACCAACGCTTTAGAACAGGCCCCAGAACAGTTCACTACGGGTGGTGAACTATAGCCTTCTACCATTTGCCCGTGGTGGTTATGTAATAGGTGTGCGCTGAGGCTCTGCCTTCTTCATGTGGAAAATCTTTTCCGCTTTATTTCTCCTGTTCAGCCCCGTCGAGGTCAGACATCAGCGAGTGAAAACATGAACATTCAGGAGAGCTGCTTTATTGTAGAAAATGAAGTTGTAGCCTACTTCTGATTAAACGTTTTCATGTTTAATACAGTAAAGCTACTTGATTTTAAGCTATCTATTGTATAAAGTGCTATAGGCTAAACGTAATGTGAGTTTACTAGTTCCGAATTGCAGAGCTTGTTCAAACATATCCTCCACATTGCTATGATCAGGTGGTTTTCTTATGCTTTATTTAAAAAATAGTTGCTATTTTCGAAATTTTGTTGTGTGTTTATTTTGTTATAAAGAGAGAAAAGTGTGCAACACATATTTACATATTCATGTAAACGTCGCTCTCAGCAGTGTGGACAGCGTCGGATGTTAAGATTATGCCGCTGGTCCCATAATATTTTGAACTTTGTTTTACTTCTAAGCGAAGAACAAACAATAACTTCACCGTGAGTATATCAGTCTTTATGCTCACCAATGCTACATTTATTTGATAAAAAGTTAAATTGTAATATTACTATTTAAAATAACTGTTCGCTATATATTTTAAAGGGGTGAGGTTGATTATGATTTCACTTTTTTAACTTTAGTTAGTGTGTAATGTTGCTGTAAATCTGTAAAGTATTTCTTTCTGTTTGATTGAACCATCATTTATTATAAATTCTAGTTGTTTATACTACTAATACAGCTTACTCAACATCTCAGATTAACCTGACATTGCTAGCTTCCGTTTTTGTCAGCACAACACGCTAACTCGCTAGCTTTTAACGCACCACCCGTGAGCTCAGTTATTTATTTTTCTCTCTCAGCCGCCCGCGCCTTTGAGTTCATAAAAGCCCAGGTGAGTAAGAATCAGTCAACAAACACGGTGGGTATGTCTTCTCCTGTTATTGTCACCTGCACTTCATGTCACATGTTTACCATAGCCTTCTCTGTCGGCAATATAGGATTTATATGTGATAAATGCAAGGAGACAGTCAGGCTGACGGAGAAGATTTCAGAACTAGAGACACGCATCCAACTTTAATCGAGAATAGTAAGAAGAGTGCTAGAGCTTTAGATACTATTTTGGATGCGCCTAGCCTAGTTAATTCTTTACATGAGTCGGGTTCCGGCTGAAGTAGAGCCCGTGCAGCAGGGCAGATGGGTGACAGTGAGAGATCGCTCTAGTCGCGGATCAAAAACCACTTTTCCGTTCGATAACAAATCGATTTGCCCCGCTCAGTGAAACACCCACTGAGAATTATTCTGATTGTGCCCTAGTTATTGGCGATTCTATTACACGGAACGTGAAAAATAGAGACACCAGGCCACCATAGTCACATGTTTGCGGGAGCCAGAGCGCCTGACATCAAAGCAAATTTGAAAGTGCTGGCTAATGCTAAACGTAAATTCTCTAAGATTATTATTCACGTCGGCACTAATGATGTTCGACTCCGCCAGTCGGAGATCACCAAAATTAATATTAAAGAGGTGTGTGAACTTGCAAGTACGATGTCAAGCACTGTAATTTGCTCTGGCCCCTTCTGTTCGCCGGAGTGATGAGATAGTTAGTAGATTGTGTTCACTCAATGGCTGCTGTCTGGGTGGTGTCCACGAAATAATATAGAATTCATAGACAATTGGAAAAGTTTTTGGGGCAGACCTGACCTGTTGAAAAGAGATGGTATTCATCCCTCCTGGGATGGTGCTGCTCTTCTCTCTAGTAATTGGCTCATAGTCTTAGAGATAAACATGACAATCTGGGCCTCAGGTCAGGAAGCAGACAGACTGGCTTAACCGACCGTCTGCTAGCGGCCTCACGTCACCAAGGTCAGATAAATTCCATCACATAGAGCCTCTTTCACCTAGATATCATCATATAGAGACTGTGTCTGTTCCCCGAACTTGGAAATCAAAATACGTTCAAACCATCTAAGGTTAAAAATGTAACTGATCTTCAACAAATAAAAAACAGATATAATACAAATGAGCAAATGATAAAGCTTGGGTTGCTGAATATTCGATCTCTTACTTCAAAAGCGCTAATAGTTAATGATATGATTACAGATTATAACCTAGATGTGCTGTGTTTAACAGAAACCTGGCTAAAACCAAACGATTACATTGCTTTAAATGAGTCAACCCCACAAGATTACGGTTATAAACATGAACCTCGTCTGAAACGCAAAGGAGGAGGTGTTGCTGTAATTTATAGTAATATTTCAAACACTAAGAAATCTAGTTGTAAATATAATTCTTTTGAGGTGTTGGTGCTTAATGTAAAACTATTTAGTGTAAACGATAAATCACGTTTATGAAATTCTGCTGGCTACTGTATACAGGCCACCAGGGCACCATACAGACTTTATCAAAGAATTTGCGGACTTTCTATCAGAATTAGGTATTGGCTGCAGATAAAGTACTTAATTGTTGGTGACTTTTATATACACATAGATAATGAAAAAGATGCATTGGGATTGGCATTTAAAGACATTATAAACTCAATTGGAGTTAGACAACACGTGTCAGGACCGACTCATTGCCGTAATCATACTCTAGATCTAATACTATCACATGGAATAGATGTTGATGCTGTTGAAATACTGCAGCAGAGCGATGACATCTCAGATCACTATCTAGTCTCGTGTAAATTACATTTAGCCAAGGCTGCAAAGCCGACTCCGTGTTATAAATATGTTAGACCGATCACTTCTGCCACTAAAGATTGCTTTATCAATAATCTTCCTAATCAGTTTCATCATCTCAGCATCCCGGATAGCTTAGAAGAACTTGATATTGCAACAGAAACTTTTAACTCTCTCTTTTCCAGCACTTTAGACACAGTTGCTCCGCTGCGCTTAAAGAAGATTAAAGAACATAATCCAACGCCGTGGCACAACGAGCACACTCAGGCCCTTAAGAGAGCAGCCAGAAAAATGGAGCGCAACTGGAAGAAAACAAAACTAGAGGTGTTTCGGATTTCATGGAAGGAGAGCTCGATTGCTTACAGAGAGGCTTTAAAAGCTGCTAGATCTGCTTATTTTTCAACCCTATTAGAAGAAAATAAACATAATCCTAGGTATTTATTTGAAACAGTGGCTAAACTAACGAAAAAGAAAGCTTCAAGCCCAGAAGTTTCCAAGCAACACAGCAGTAATGACTTTATGAACTTCTTCACTTATAAGATCAATAATATCAGGGACAAAATTATAACTATGCAACCGTCTAATACAGTATCGCATCAGGAAGTGCATTGTAGTCTCCTGAGGGAAAATTTGATTCATTCATTGCTATAGGAGAGGAAGAATTTTGCAAACTCGTCAAATCATCTAATCGACAACGTGCATGTTAGACCCTATACCGACTAAGCTGCTGAAAGAGATGCTTCCAGATGTCATAGATCCTCTTCTTAATATCATTAATTCATCTTTGTCTCTAGGATACGTACCAAAAACCTTTAAGCTAGCTATGATTAAACCGCTTGTTAAAAAACAGCAACTTGATCCTACAAAACTAGTCAATTACAGGCCGATCTCTAATCTGCCATTTCTGTCAAAGATATTAGAAAAAGCAGTATCCTCACAACTGTGTTCCTTTCTTGAAAGAAATGATATCTGCGAGGATTTTCAGTCCGGATTAGACCGTACCATAGTACCGAGACAGCTCTCGTTAGAGTCACAAATGATTTGCTCTTATCATCCGATCGTGGTTGTATCTCTCTATTAGTATTACTGATCTTAGTGCTGCATTTGACACCATTGACCACAGCATCCTTTTAAATAGACTCGAACATTATGTTGGCATTAGTGGAATTGCACTAGCATGGTTTAAATCATACTTATCTGACCGTTATCAGTTTGTAGCAGTAAATGAAGAGATGTCTTATCAATCACAAGTTCAGTATGGCGTACCACAAGGCTCAGTACTAGGACCGCTGCTGTTCACTCTGTATATGCTACCATTAGGAGATATCATTAGGAAACATGGAATTAGCTTTCACTGTTATGCCGCGATACTCAGCTGTATATTTCTTCAAAACCTAACGAAACCTACCAATTCACAAATTAACGGAATGCATAGCTGATATAAAAAATTGGATGACTAGTAATTTCCTACTACTAAATCAGAAAAAACAGAGATTCTAATTATTGGACAAAAAACTTCCACACGTAATAACCTAGAGTACTGTCTAACACTTGATGGCTGCTCTGTTAAGTCTTCGTCGTCGGTTAGGAACCTGGGTGTGCTCTTTGATACCAATCTTTCATTTGAAAGTCATGTGTCTAGTATCTGTAAAACCGCTTTCTTCCATCTTAAAATATATCTAAATTACGTCATATGCTCTCAATGAATAATGCAGAACAATTAGTTCATGCGTTTATGACCTCAAGGCTAGATTATTGTAATGCTCTACTGGGTGGTTGCCCTGCACGCTTAATAAACAAACTACAGCTAGTTCAAAACGCAGCAGCTCGAGTTCTTACTAGAACCAGGAAGTATGACCATATTAGCCGCCCTGTTCTGGTCAACACTGCATTGGCTCCCTATTAAACATCGTATAAATTTTAAAATATTGCTGATCACTTACAAAGCACTAAATGGTTTAGCTCCGCAGTACTTGAGCGAGCTCTTAACGCGTTATAGTCCTTCACGTCTACTGCGATCTCAAAATTCCAGGCAGTTAATAATACCTAGAATATCAAAATCGACTGCTGGCGGTAGATCCTTTTCCTACTTAGCACCAAAACTTGGAACAGTCTTCCTACCATTGTCCGGGAGGCAGACACACTCTGTCAGTTCAAATCTAGACTAAAAACACATCTCTTCGGCCTAGCATACACATAATACATTATAGACTTATATAATTAGGCTGCATAGTTTAGAACAGCCGGGACCGGGAACACTTCCCGTAATCCTGATGTACTTGGTACATCATAAGAAGGATGGCGTCTACGCTAATATTAGTCTCTCTGTCTATCCCGAGGTTTACCGCTGTCCACCGGAACCAGGCCGTATCCAGATCTGATGAAGGACCAGCACCAGGACACGACGACGCCGCTGACCTGAAGTGTCAACCAGTCTCTCCTCCTCTCCACTCCGACTTAACCAACCGGAACTGGACAATACTCTGATTCATTCTGAACTTCACACACTGTTCACTCATTGGCCAGAGGAGAACTGGCCCCCGACTGAGCCTGGGTTCTCCCAAGGTTTTTTTCTCCCTTCTGTCACCTGATGGAGTTTTGGTCCTTGCCGCTGTTGCCTTACCTTCTGGCTTGCTTAGTTGGGGACATTTAATATTCAACAATATTATAGATCTGCCTTAAAGGTGGACGATGATGAAATTATTTTTGTATTATTTTCATGTTATCACTGTGAAGCTGCTTTGATACAATCTGTATTGTAAAAAGCGCTATATAAATAAAGATGACTTGACTTGACTTGACTTAAAGTTACAACGCTCAAAGTTCAAAGCTATTTGCTTTTAAAGAATTGCTTTTTAAGGCCTACAACAAACTACACGACATTCCTCCTAAAATTGACATAAACCTCACCCCCTGAACACGATTTATAGATTATCATGACAGAATATGCTAATCAATGACTAGAAGATAAAGCTACATAAATTCATCAACTAACAATTCAGAAATGTCCTATCTTCTTGAGTCTCTCCATATTGTCTGAATCGGTTTGAACATAAAAGGCTAAAAGGTTGTGAAATTTTCAGTGCATGTCTCTGTGAGGTAAAATGACAAAAGCTCTTGAAGCTCCGCCCCCCTGTGACGGGAGCAGCCGCTCATTTGCATTTAAAGGGACAGACACAAAACGGTGCGTTTTGCTCACCTAAAAAATTGACAATTTTAACATGCTATATAAAAATATCTGTGGGGTATTTTGCGCTCAAACTTCACATACACACTCTGGGGACATCATAGACTTATTTTACATCTTGTGAAAAAGGGCATTATACCACCCATTTAAAATGTAATTTATCCCTGTGATGCAGTCATTTATCCGCCTTTAGTGTCACATGGATCCTTCTGAAATCATTCTAATATGCCAATCTGGTGCTCAAAAAGCATTCATTATTATCAATATTGACAGTTGTGATGCTTAATATTTTCTGGAAACTAATACATTTTCGGGATCTGAACAGAAAGCATTTATTTGAAATAAAAAATATTTTGTAAAATTATAAATGTCTTTACATTTACTTCTGATCAAATGAATGCATTATACGATTATGCATTATATGCAGAATAAAAGTTTTAATTTCTTTAAAAAATATATATTTTACCCAAAACTTTGAACTGTAGTGTTGTTTAAATTTTATTTATGATAATATGGGCTAAATGTGTCTAACCTTTCCTATAGGACCTCTAATCATTGACAGGAGGGATGGCTGTGATGATGAGAATTAACAGGTGGTGATCTTTTATCATTTGTCATATTATAACAAATATGTTTGCCCATAGATGTAAATCAGTAACTGTGTTATGTTTGTTTGTATTTTGTTTTGTGATTTCACAGGAATGGAGTGCTTTCACATTAGAGACAGTGACAGATATGTGTGGGTCAGCTCTCCCACGAACCAGATGATCTGAAACAATGGATGTGCCTTTTTCTAGAACGAAGAAGAATACTGATTGGAACAAAGTTTTTAAGGACTGGTAAGGGGAGGATTCAGAGTAGAGGCTGACATTTTTTCGGGAATCCCACTGGTCACGGGATTCCCATGGGATTCCTGCAGGATGGGAGTCATCTTTGCTATTAATCACGGGATTTGGACGGTACAGGATAAATGGTTAACGGGAGCAGACGGGAGCGGGAATCAACCAATAGCAAAGACGACAAAAAAAAGTAAATGCACCATTTGTAGTTTCCTTTTATATTCGCCTACAATGTAACGCAATTAAAAAATAACTACACGACCCAGCCGTCCCAGAAGCCATCAGTGCTTTTTGTCACGGCTTCCGCCGGAAATTAATTCAAAGAGCAGTGATGGAGGGAGCTAACAGCCGCGGAGAAGTCGATGTGGCAAAAAATTATTTACAGCGCAAAGTCAGAAGTAATGACATGTCTATTAAGTTCACAGAACTGGTCGAAAGTATGAAATATTAATTAAGTTTATGAGAGTAGAATGTGACGGTGATAGCGCGATCTAGGCTACGCTGCTTGTAAGACATGCTTAGTCTTAGTCAAGTAGGCTACGCAAGTGATTCAGGGACGAGCGGCCTGAAGAGGCACACTTTATGTGCTGTTTGGGTTTATTAAACTATTGTAGACATGGTGTGAACTATGTACTGTTTTTCTTTTATTTGCTGTCTTGCATTTTCTGGAGAAAATCTAGAAACAGGGGCTCAGCAGCTGGTCTAAAACAGGATGGAGAGCAGATTAAACAAATTCTATGTATTAACAAACACTAATTGAAGAAAAAAATATATGGGAGCGGTACAAGAGCGGGAGTCAGTTTAAACAGGAGCGGGATGGGAGTGGGAGTCAATTTACCAGGAGCGGGATGGGATGGGATTATTTTTTAAACTTTGGTCTGGGAGTGGACTGGACAAGATTTCTTTCTATGGGAGTGGGACGGGACAGGAGTGAAAATCCACTCCCGTGTCATCCTCTAATTCAGAGTGAAATAACTGCAGACCTCAGCTAACATGACAGGAAATCACATAGATCACAAAAGACTTTGACTACAGAAGCCACCTTAAATGGGTGGTAAAATCCCCTTTTCACAAGATGTAAAATGAATCTCTGATGTCCCCTGAGTGTGTGTGTTGTGAAGTTTTAACACAAAATACCCACAGATATGTTTATATAGCATGTTAAAGTTGTCACTTTTTGAGGCTTTGCAAAAACGCATGTTTTTGCCTGGCCCTTTAATGCAAATGAGCTCCTGCAGAGGGCGAGGTTTCAAGAGCTTGTGTGTGTCTGGTGTGCAGTGTTGCCAACTTAGCGCCTTTGTCACTATATTTAGCGAGTATTCAGACCCCTCTAGCGACTCATTTTTAAAAAAGCGACTAGCGACAAATCTAACGACTTTTTCTGGTGTTATGTGTGACTTTTGGAGACTCTCTGACGTGAAAGCACATATCGTTCATACTCTTCTCAACGTAGCAGCGGGTGCTGTCTGTGGGTCTCACCAAAGCACTCACAGGCGCCCCCGGTCCTCGCGCAGCAGCCGCTCCCAGCTGCAGTCAGAGCAGAAGATGTTCACCTCTCCGTGGTGATAGCGCATGTGCGGGAAGCCCCCGCTGTGTGCTAACTTAGCGTCTTTGTTGCTATTTTTTAGCGACTTTTCAGACCACGACTTTTTTGCGTTCTCCATAATTTATGTGGCATTGAGCTCTGGTTAAACAGGGGGGACAAGCACGGATTGATTTAAGTGATGCACCAAACTCATGCGGTGAAGACGCCACACAAATACAGCACTGATAATGAATTGGATCGCAAGCGCTCCCGAGAACCCCGGTAACCAGAGCGACGTGAGTGTAAAATTGGTGTTCTCTTATGAGAGATACTCTCGTACTGCGTAGTAAACTACGCATTGGGGAAAATCCTTTTCCACGAGAATACTGAAGCCAAAAATTATCCTTAATTTTGTATAAATGTAAAACGCGTTGCCGCAGCATACAAACCTAGGCGAGACAGCTCGCGCGCGATTGGCTGCTATGGCGGGCAACTGCTTAAGCCTATCGAGCGAGACCCTGAGTGACGTCCCGCCTAACGGGCGTGGCTTGGGCTATAAATTGTGCTCGCAGGCTTAACTCTGTGATTTTTAATCCTTCAGCGAGGACAACTACATCGCTGGATCCGAGGAGAAGCCGCGCCATCGACAAAGCAACTCAGCGGGACGAGTCGTGAAGCTGCTGGCCACGCCGCCTTCATCGCCTTCTCAGCTGCGCTATCCGGCGCCTATATCCTTTTCTAAAACCACAGTGTGTGTTCGGATTGCGGAGTGGCGAGGTTCTCTCCTTCCTACAAGAGCTGTTTGATAAGGGCAGGTCCCCTTCCACGCTCAAAGTGTATGTGGCGGCCATAGCAGCGTTCTCTGAAACAGTGCTTGGCCAGTCTATAGGAAGGAACGATTTAGTCATCCGGTTCCTTAGAGGAGCTAGAGGCTGAATCCTCCCAGACCTCCTACTGTTCCCATATGGGACCTTTCCACGTTGCTGGAAGCCATGAAAGGTCGTCCATTTGAGCCCTTACAGGAGATTGATCTCAAACACTGTCGCTAAAGTCGGTGTTCTTCTGGCTCTCGCTTCGGTGAGGCGCATCGGGGACTTACACGTGCGTGCTCTCAGTGAGCGTGACGTGCTTGGAGTTTGGGCCTAATGACTCGAGGGTTATACTCAAACCTAAGCATGGTTACGTTCTTAAATCCCTAAATACACCGTTTAGGGCGCAGGTCATTTCCCTGTCTGCCCTTCCGGTCGCTGGGAAAATGAGGACGAGAGTTTTCTCTGCCCGGTCAGGGCATTGAGAGCGTATGTGTCTCGCTCGTCTGTTTCAGACAGACGGAGCAGCTTTTCGTTTCGTTCAGTGGGCGTTCTAAGGGACTAGCCGCTTCGAAACAGAGCCTATCCAGATGGATAGTGGACGCAATAGCGCTAGCTTACGCAGCCAAGGACATGCAATGCCCTTTGGGTGTTAGAGCGCACTCCACGAGAAGCATGGCTTCATCGTGGGCCTGGTCAAGTGGGATTGCCTTGCAAGATATTTGTATGGCGGCAGGCTGGGCCTCCCAGTCTACATTTATAAGGTTTATAACCTAGAGGTTCCCGCTCTTCAAGCCAGATTACTTTCGTTCTGAATATGGCCAAAAGGGATAGACTGAAATACAGTCTTGTTATATTTGGCTATTATAAATAGCAGGGCCGCTCTGGCCGCCTTTTTTAGGAAGATAGAGGCTGTTCCCTCTTCTTCCAGGATTCCATGTGAGTCCCTTTGGTGATTATGCACTGTATGTGCCCCGGCTGGTCGCCTTGGGTCTATGGTGTCGGATCCCAGCACGCACGACGTTTTACATCATGTTCCCCAATGCGTAGTTACTACGCAGTACGAGAGTATCTCTCGTAAGAGAACGTACTCGATTACTAAAGTAACCTCGGTTCTCTCTAGAGAGAGGAACGAGTACTGCGTATCCTGTCGTGCGTGCATTCTGTTGTTTCACTGTTAAAAATCACAGAGTTAAGCCGTTTAGGCGGGACGTGACGCGGGGAGGGCGCGAAGCGCCCTCATTGGGTGTGACGTCACTCAGGGTCTCGCTCGATAGGCTTAAGCAGTTGCCCGCACAGCAGCCAATTGGCGCGCGAGCTGTCTCGCCTAGGTCTGT
>JARPMJ010006817.1:10000-32500 GCA_033366665.1 Phoxinus dragarum | reverse complement strand
GGTCGATCTGAGCATGTGCAGATGAACATTCGTGGATTTTATTTTTCAAAATCATAAAATTTCCCTGTCAGGGTGAAGCAGCAGTCTTTTACATTTATTAATTTATTTAATTTACACATTTTTCAAAATACTCAAATTTTGCCTTCTGCCTACAAATCGCTTTAGTTAATAGTTTTTGTTTTACTTCATTTTTTAATTTTATTTTTTAATCATAAAACTTTGCCTACCTATTTTATATTAAATATTTTATATTTAATTTTATTTATTTATTTTTTTCTAAATCCTTTGCCTACTGGCTGTCTTTTAGATTTTATTTTATATTGTATTTTATTATTATAATTTTTTACTTTATTTAATTTTTTTGTTTTACTTTATTTGTATTTTTTTTTTTTTTTTAAATCATGGCAAATCAGCAGTCTTTTATATATTTTTTTATATTGTATTTATTTTGAATTTTTACTTTATTTAAAAACATGTATTATGCATTTATTTGTTTGTTTATCAAAATTCTAAAACTTCCCATATATTTGCATGTTTAAACTCCTACACTTTCAGTGCTGCCTCAGAGTGATGTAATTACGGCTGCTTTATTAACGAGCCGATCTGAGCATGTGCAGATGACCTTCACTGACCTTTAACCCTGTCTGCCCTCTGCTGTGTGTCCAGATGTGTGGAGATCATCGCGAAGGAGGGTCGGAGTCTGAAGGAGCTGTATCTGGTGTCCTGCAAGATCACCGATCACGGTAAGACTGCGGTTTGAAACATGAAGACGAATGACTACGAAAGCTTGTGATCTTCTCAGTGTTTCCTCTACAATCGACATGAACTTTAACCCGCCGCCGTCCTCAGCCAGTTTTCTCCTTAAGACCTAACTACTATCATGGTGTTATAGTACAGTACAGTTATTCACATTTTATTTTATTTTTAAAATTCTGAATTGCAAGACTTTGACTTCATGGTGAAAGTGTTTTATATTTATTTATTTATTTTATTTTATTTTATTTTATTTTATTTATTTATTTATTTATTTTATTTATTTTATTTATTTAAACTTTTCATACTTTCAAAGCAGCAGTCTTTTACCTTTTATTTACAGTATTTGTTTATTTATTTATTTATGATTTACTTTTTTATTTATTTGTGGTTTATTTGTTTAATTAAATAAATATAATAATCCCCCCCCCCCCCCCCCTAAAACTTTAATACTGTCATGGCAAAGCATCAGTCTTTTACATATTTTATTTATTTATTTATTTGCTTTGTATTTAAATTTAATTTATTTAGTTAAATATATAATAATTAATTAATTAAATTAAATAATATTTTAACTTACTAGTTAAAATGTATTTATTCATTCATTTATGTTTATTTATTCTGTAATTATTTATTTATTTATATAATGTATTTTAATACATGTGTTTAAATTAATTTATCCTGTATAATTGAATCAAACGAATAAGTGAATAGATATAATTAACCAAATAAATAAAAAATAATACATAAACAAATATATTCCGTTATATATTTAATTAAGCGTGATTATATGTCCAGGCTCGCAGTATTAACCCCACACACACTTCTGCGATCTCAGGCTTTTGCTCCCCTCTGTATGAAGAACAATGCACAATATTCATATCTGTACGTCTGTGTTGGCGTGTGTTTCTGTCCGCGCGGCGCATTAACACACACTGAGCTCCAGCAGTGTGTGTGTGGGACAGATAATGCAGTAATGGTGGCAGATAAACCCTCTGATCCCTCCAAACAAAGGCCACGGCAGCTGCATGTGTTCACACACTGCATCATGGGTAATTACTGCCTGCTGAGACCGAAGGACAAAGCCGAGCGATTACGCCGGGCAAACAATAGCTACAAGTTCTGCCAGATCGTAATGTTAGATGTAAGTAAATGACACTCTTGTGGCGCGGCGCTGAATCATGCGTGTGTTTGTGTTGAGCTCAATCCCACATCTCCACTGAACATCTCCATTACACGTCAGCATCTCACGGTCAGCGAGACGTCATAACACACACAGCCTGACGAGTGTAAACTACACTAGTACTCCATGTAATCTGAGGAAAAGCTTGTTGTGTTTGATTATGATTCCACTTTTCTAGCTGTAGTTAGTGTGTAATGTTGTGTTTGATCATAAACAACATCTGCAAAGTTACAACGCTCAAAGTTCAGAGCAAAGGGAGATATTTGCTTTTACAGAAATCGCTTTTTAAGAACTACAACAAACGGCTGGAGGAACTACACGAGCTTCCTCCCGGGTTAGTGACATCACCAACCCTAAATTTACATAAACCCCGCCCCCGGAACACGATTTATAGATTATCATGACAGAATATGCTAATCAATGACTAGAAGATAACTACACATAATCTACATAAATTCATCAACTAACCATTCAGAAATGTCCTGTTCTTCTACATGTGTCACTTCTTCTTGAGTCTCTCCATCTTTGTCTGACTCCGTTTTAACATTAAAGGCAGAACAGTTTCTGTCATTTTAGTGTGTGTGAGAGGTAATCGCAGCTGCTAACACACACACAAGCTCTTGAAGCTCCACCCCCTGTGCCGGGAGCAGCAGCTCATTTGCATTTAAAGGGACAGACACAAAACGGTGTGTTTTTGCTCACCCTCAAAAAGTGACAATTTTAACATGCGATATAAAAATATCTGTGGAGTATCTTGAGCTAAAACTTCACACACACACTCTGGGGACATCAGAGACTTATTTTACATCTTGTGTAAAGGGCATTATACACCCCTATAAGTGTCTTTGTTCATGCTTGTTAGTTAAGTACGAGTCCTCAGAGGTTTGTGTTCTAAAAGTCGGCATCAAAGGGAAGTTACACTAGTTATGCGTTTGTGCCGTATATCGAGTGAAGCGCTTCTGGAACGAGAACAGATGTGGGCGGGGCTTGATTTAGTCTGTGAGGAATTGATTGGATGGTTGTGGTTTGCTATTGGCTGATCTCATGTGAGTGACAGGTTGCCCCGCCCACATCATCAGAGAAAAGAAGAGATGCTGCGAGAGGACGTTATTCTGATTCAAGATTACCAGGAACATGAATTTAACACAATAATGTGCACGGATAAATTATAATAAATACTGCTATATTCCATAACATTAGAAATTGTCCATTTTGATTTCAAAGGTTTGCTGAAGAACAGAGAGAGTGAAGCCTCTGGAAATTGAGTGTTTGAACAGAGACTCAGATTAACATTGAGGACATGTAATGTATCAGAGGATTAGGACTAGTGATGGACTGGTATATTTGTTAGCTTATATAATCAGGTTATTATGATAAAATTGTCTGATTTTTGGGCAGATTCTCTCTGATCTCTCCTGTTCCAATGACTAGTACCATTTTTACAAAATATATAGATATTGTATATTATATATAGCACACATTTTATATTTAAAGTCCCCCTGTGGTGTAAATCCAGCTTTTACTGTAGTTTATGTGTCTATGTGGTGTTATTAATCTGCTTTAACACACACATGTGTAAGTTCATAAGTCGACAGCATTGCTGAGTATTTTCTGCTTAAAACTGCAGTGAACCAAAGACAGTCTCAAACACACGCTTTGAAATCGCTGGTGTTTCTGACGTCACACACTACCTTGACCAATCAGATCAACGTGTGATCGTCCACCAGTGGATCTCTGAGTGAGTGGAGGCGGGGCTCATTTGCATATTCATAGAACCACGCATACTAAATGAGGCAAGGGTGTCGAGTTACATTCAGGATATTTTAAGACATTAAGATTTGTCATGATGTGTGTGTGTGTGTGTGTGTGTATGTGTGTAAATGAGTGTGTGTGTGTGTGTGTGTGTGTGTGTGTGTGTGTGTGTGTGTGTGTGAGATTGTGAATGTGTGATTGTGAATGTGTGTGAGAGAGAGAGAGAGAGAGAGAGAATGTGTGTGTGAGTGAGTGAGTGAGTGAGTGTGTGAGTGTGTGTGTGTGTGTGAGAGAGAGAGAGAGAATGTGTGTGTGAGTTGTTGAGTGTGTGTGTGTGTGTGTGTGTGTGTGTGTGTGTGTGTGTGTGTGTGTGTGTGTGAACCCGTTTTTTCCCCCTTTTTTCAAGGATAACACGTTTAAATATGTCATTTTGGTGATCAAAGATGAGTTTTAAGTGATACAATTAAAAAGGTACTTTAAAATAAATCAGCAGAAAAATTGTACAGGTAATTTTCTGCCTGGACATCCATTAAATTTACAGACATTTCTTTTAACCCTAAAACACAACACAATGCAATGTTTAAAATACAGAAACATTTTTCATATTAACACAGTACATTGAGCCCTATTAACGTTATTCATGTCTTTACTGTTACTCTTACAATTTAATGCATCCTTGGAGAATAAAAGTTTTGGTAACCCTTTATTTTGATGGTCCCTTTTGAATATTCTGTTAACTATAAGTAACTGTGCAACTACATGCCAACTTATTCTAACCCTAACCAGTCTACTAATGCTCTACTAACACTCTAATGATAGTTAGTAGACATGAAGGGGCGATGTTACTAATAGACAACAGAATGTGTTCAAGGGACCATCCAAATAAAGTGAAACCAAAAGGGTTTTTTTCTGCTTTTTTTTTAAGGGAAGAGGAATGTTTGTTGTGCTTTCTGTTAAAGTTGGAAAATGTTCAATAAATATATCAAAAAACAAAAAAAACAAAGCATCTTTGGATGGAAGCGTCTTTCAAACGTAAATACAAAAAACGTAATCAGCGTCAACCTTTAATAAACCCAGATCAGGTGACCACTAGTTAGGGCACTACTGTGTGTGAGTGTCCAGCGGTCACCTCGCCCTCCTCACTTCATCTCTGCAGGGTTTGGACCATCTCTGAAAGTCACTTCAGTTCTTCTTTGGCAGCGAGTTAAAGGACGTGTTCTTCACAGCAAACTTCATCATTAAAGCCTTAAAACCTGAGAGTCCATACAGAGAACACAGGAGAAGCTGGACAAATGAGAATATGGTGCAAAAGTTCATTTATTTCAGTAATTCAACTTAAAAGGTGAAACTAATATATTATATAGACTCATTACATGCAAAGTGAGATATTTCAAGCCTTTATTGATTATGGCTTACGGCTTATGAAAACCCCAAATTCAAAATTTAAATATTGTGAAAAGGTTTTCATAAGCTGTAAGCCATAATCAATAAAGGCTTGAAATATCTCACTTTGCATGTAATGAGTCTATATAATATATTAGTTTCACCTTTTAAGTTGAATTACTGAAATAAATAAACTTTTGCACCATATTCTCATTTGTCCAGCTTCACCTGTAGAGTTTATCTGTTAGATTATAGAAGTGTAATCCAGCACTATATGTGCGATTAATACTCTCTATTTACTTATATATGCCGTACTGTACAAAACTAAAAGGCCACTTGTAGATGTTACTGTAAATAAAGATAGTTACCAAAGCATTTAAAGTAAGTTACACTACCGGTCAAAAGTTTTGGATCTGTAAGATTTTTAACGTTTTAAAAGAAGTTTAATCTGCTCACCAAGGCTGCATTTATTTGATTAAAAATGAAAAAAAAAAAAAAAAAGTGTCACATGATCTTTCAGAAATCATTCTAATATGATAATTTGATGCTCAAGAAACATATCTCATTATTAACAATGTTGAAAATAGTTATTTACATTTTTATTTCAGGATTCTTTTATGAATAGAAAATTCAAAAGAACAAACAGCATTTAAAGTTAAAAAAAAAAAAGTTCGGGGTCAGAAATAATTTATTTTTTATTTTTGGGGGAAATAAATAAAATAAATTAATACTTTTGTTTATCAAGGACGCATTAAATTAATCAAAAGTGACAGTAAAGACATTTATAATGTTACAAAAGATTATGTTTCAAATAAATGCTGTTTGAACTTTCTATTCATCAAAGAATCCTGAATAAAATAATTTTTTCAACATTGATAATAATCATAAATGTGTCTTGAGCATCAGATCATCATATTACACTGATTTCTGGAGGATCATGTGACACTGAAGACTGGAGTAATGATGCTGAACATTCATCTTTGATCACAGAAATACATTATTTTTTTTAAAATGTTAAAATAGAACATTTTATATTGCCGTCATATTTAACAATATTATTTTATTTTTTATTTTATTTTTTTTAATCAAATTAATGCAGCCTTGGTGAGCAGAAGAGACTTAAAAATCGTACCGATCCAAAACTTTTTGACTAGTAGTGTATATGAAATAAATCATGGCGTTAACAACTACGGTTCCCCAGTCGAGTGTGTTTCCCAGGTGGTGTGTGTAGTGTTGAGTTACGCTAGAGTTCTGTGGGTCACGTGTGTCTGAGCGATTCTCCCACGAGGAAGTCTGATACCCCACTAATGTATTTCAGCCCACTTGAGATAATTACGTATAAGTGGCGCTGTAATGTGCCGGATCAGTCGGACCTCCGCGCAACATTTGTGTAACGTCAGCAGAACTCGTCGTGACTGTAATCACGAGCGCTCGGATGCGTGATGAACGACCGCAACATCAAAACCAAACACTAATGATGGCCTGGAATGTGCCCGAAATACCCGAGCGCGGGCCTTTGGAGAAGATTAATGGAGGACACCTGATCCGGGCTTTTAGGAGGAACTAATGCGGGTCCGGTTTAGGCTGATGTCAAACACACATCGCTCCTCTGAGGGCCGATAACACACACGCTAAACACGCCTGCTCCGCCGCTAATGGGATGATTGGTGGATTTCCTGCGCGGTTCCTCATCAATTGGATAATAGAAGGTTGAGTTTGTGTCCGTGTGTTTGGCCGGTTCAGGGTTCTTGTTTAAATCTCCGGCCCAGGTTGGAAATTGGAAACGGGTTCGAGGTGAAAAAAAAAAGCCTCCAGAATGAACCAGCATGAGCTCGAGTTCAAGATAACGGGACAGAAGAAAAGTCCCCGCGCAGAGAACCTCCTCATGCTCTGCTGTCACCGGCCATGAGTTACGGCTTTATTTATTTATTATTAGAATGGTATTACGCTTTTGCTGTGAAAACACACACACACACACACACTCACTTTCTCACACTCACTCACTCACTCGCTCACACACGCACATACACGCACTCTCACACACAATCACAAACACACACACACTCACACAAACACACACACTCACTTTCTCACACTCACTCACTCACTCACTCGCTCGCTCACACACACACACACACACACACGCACTCTCACACACAATCACAAACACACACACTCACTTTCTCACACTCACTCACTCACTCGCTCACACACACACGCACATACACGCACTCTCACACACACACGCACATACACGCACTCTCACACACACACGCACATACACGCACTCTCACACACAATCACAAACACATACTCACACAAACACACACACTCACTTTCTCTCACACACACACACACCACACACACACACACACACACACCACACACACACACACACGCACTCTCACACACAATCACAAACACACACACTCACTTTCTCACACTCACTCACAATCACTCTCACACACAATCACAAAAACGCACACTCACACACACTCACTCTCAAACACACACACACACACACACACACACACAAACTCAGACACAAACTCACAAACACACACACTCACAAACAAACACACACACACACACACACACTCACTCACTCACAAACACACACTCTCTCACACACATTCATGCACGCACACACACACACACACACACACACACACACTCACTCTCTCTCTCTCTCACACAAACACACACACACACTCACTCACTCACTCATTTACAAACACACAAACACACACACACACACACACACACACACACACACACACACACACACACACACACACTCACTCACTCACTCACTCACTCACTCACTCACTCACTCACACACAAACACACACACACACACACACTTTCTCACTTACTCACTCACACACACTCACTCACACACACACATACACACTTTCTCACTCACTCACTCACTCACTCACTTACTGACTCACTCAAACACTCACAAACACACACACACACACACTCTTACACACACACATACACACTTTCTCACTCACTCACTCACTCACTCACTCACTTACTGACTCACTCAAACACTCACAAACACACACACACACACACTCTTACACACACACATACACACTTTCTCACTCACTCACTCACTTACTGACTCACTCAAACACTCACAAACACACACACACACTCTTACACACACTCACAAAAACACACACACTCTTACACACACTCTCACACACTCACAAAAACACACACTCTCACACACTCACTAAAACACACACACTCTTACACACACTCTCACACACTCACAAAAACACACACTCTCACACACTCACTAAAACACACACACTCTTACACACACTCTCACACACTCACATATCATAGTTATCGCTTGAATATTACTTGGTACCATAAAATTCCCTCAATTTTCACAATATTAAATAAAAAATAACATAAATACCTTTGAGCAGCAATACACATATGTCTACAGTATTCTGATCGATCGAATAAACACATGAAACACAACACAACACAACACAACACAACACAACACAACACAAAGACATAAATAAGGTCATTCTAAAAATGACCCTTACAAAACCAAATATATTATATTAATATGTAACAAATAACATTGTCCCTTGATGGAAAAGTACATTTCTGACCCTGTCTCTCCAGCATAGATCATTTTTATTGATGGCTTTTCTTCTTCACGCTTCTGTATAAGTAGTAATATATATAATAATATAGTAATATAATTAGTAATCAGTAATAAAGCACATGATGGACAAACACGAGAAGTCTTCATTACGTCTTGAGTTGATGTTTGCTGTTAGTAATTGTGTTCAGACCTGCTTTAGTTTAATTAATTGTTATGGTTATTATTGTACCAGCGGGTCAAGAGGTTCTGAAGATGATTGTGGTGATTATTAAATATAGATTTCATAAAGTCAGTGTCATTGGAAGTTCAGAATGAAGCAACATGAGTTTAAAGTGTATTTTTGAGTCCAGGGCAGTCCATAGAAGCGCTTGCAGGAACATTATGAAATTTGGCACACAGATAGAGGACAGTCCCAACATTAACCACCGCAAATATAGAGTCTTTATCTCATTCCCTCTAGCGCCACCAACTGTACAAAGTTGCTAGAAACTTTTGAACCATAAAGGAAACTCAACTATTTTCGGCTTGGCTCTTGATTTCAACTGTTTGT
The DNA here is from genome assembly GCA_033366665.1 of Phoxinus dragarum. Taxonomy (NCBI): domain Eukaryota; kingdom Metazoa; phylum Chordata; class Actinopteri; order Cypriniformes; family Leuciscidae; genus Phoxinus; species Phoxinus dragarum. The sequence goes on along the minus strand of JARPMJ010006817.1, from coordinate 23,239 downwards.
TTGCATCTTATTTTCTCCCAAATTCACTGTAAAATAATTTACGGTAAAAAAAACGGCAGTTGTGGTTACCAAAAATCTACCGTAAAAAATATGGTTGCAACATTTTAGGTTTTACAGATTTAACTTAAATAAACCGTATTTAATTTACAGACCTATTGAAATACTAATATCTTGTGTATCATTGTAGTACAACCACCAATCACAGCGGAGATGAGAGTCACATGATCAATCAAAGCTCATCATAAGCTTTTCCACAAGATAGTTAATAGTAATATACAGAAGCTGCACACACACACACACACACACACACACACACACACACACACTCACACTCACACACACACACACACACACACACACACACACACACACACACACACACACACACACTAAACACCATCATGGTAACACACATGACATTTTTAAAATGCAATCAACATTATTTGAACAATATTAAATGTAACATAAAACGCTATTGTACATAACTGATTAGAAAAAAAAATATGAAGAAACAGTTATTTCAACAAAAATACATCAAATGTGAAGTGTCACGCAGGGAATTGTGTGTTTTTCACTGTAAATTATACAATGACTTGTTCTTTTTCACTTCCAAAAACTGCTAATTTAACTGTATTTTACAGTAAAATTACAATAAATGTATGATTAGATCGATCACAGTTACTTACCGTATATAGTACGGAAACTTTCTGGTAACCAATTAACAGTTTTTCCACTGTGTCAATTTTACGGTATTTTACAGTTAAAATCACGTAAAATTTTTTTACAGTGTTGGCTCTTTTTGCTGTAATCAAATATAGTTGAGTTAGTTCTCCGTCATCGTCTGACATTTCCCCTCAGCTCAGACTCCGAGTCCATCATTATGCGGATCACATGTGTGTCTGTCATATATTCAGAGCATGAGCCGCTGAGGAACGCCTGACCTTCACAACACGCGTCTGCATTGTTTACTGTACAAAAGAAACAAAACTCCCTCAAAATCTGGCATGAACTGAACAGTCACAATAATCATTATCATGGAAAATTGAATAGGGAAATTCATAATGCTGTAAATGTGTTGTTTCTGTTTATAGTTTGAGTTTGTTTTATGACAGGCTCTTATTCACCTCGAAAACATTTACAAATGTAGTTTCTTTGAGGATGAGGCCGTCACACAAACGGTTCGTGTTTCATCGGTCCAATCTGACGAGCTTCTATGACAGATTAACGAGAGTTTGATTGACACACGATCTTCGACATTAACAACAGAAGAAATTGAAGAAACCTTATAAAGCCTAGTTATCCATCTTAACACAACCCGTCTATATTATTGCAGGTTTTTTTTTTTTTTTTTTTTAAGGCAAAAACATCGGGGTTTTTTTCACTGGTCAATTTTGAGATTTGGGATATTTGTCTTCAATAACATCTTCTTTCAGACTTGTGGTAAAAAAAAAGTCTGAAATACACATTTAGTCTTTATTTTACTAACTGTGTCTGTTTGCGTCTGTAGATTTCTCCTAAATTCAACAAAAGTTGGCGTTATAAATCATCATGATCCGTGATCTCTGTCTGCACCGTCATCACACACACCGTTAGAAAGCTCTCTCTCTCCTGTACAACGCTGTCAGATCCAAATATGGTCATTTCCTGTTTATCAGCAGCCAATCGTGAAAGTAAAAGGGCTGAATGAGCTGTCTCAACAATCTCATTGGCTGATGATAAATCTTCAAAGCTCATTTTCTCAAAATGACTTTTCTCTCATTCTCCAAGTCCGAAATCTCCACTTCAGTCGCACCGATATACACCAAACCTTCCAGTCTTGTGCCTAGTTATATCATGAAGACATTTACTGAGGGATTTGTAAATATATTATTCCTAGCCTGATTTATAGAACATTTTATTCCAAAAAAAATGGCGCAAATAGTTTTTAAGGCTATTGACAGTATATTCTAATTTACAAGATAACAAAAGTATATATCCATAAATCCCTCTGTCATTTTCTCCCCCATCTAATATGTGAACACAATGAAATAATAATTTTTAACCTGGATCTTTATCCAATACTCAGATTTCGTTTTTTAAAATAGATGCAAATTAGCACATATTTAATTAGATATTGCCTAATTTGCATATTTAAATATTAAATTATAGAAAACTTGTAATATATTTTTTTCTCATCTTAATGTAGGTAATCAATCAAATGTGTGTTTTAGACATTATTTATTTTTAAAAATTAGGTTACACTTTATTTTAAGGTGTCATTGTTACAGTGTGATCATATATTTAAGTACTGAGTAATATGAATTAACTACATGTACTAACTATAGGGTTAGTTGCATGTAATTATGCATAATTTACTGTTATTACTACGGTAACATGTAACATATGTAACAAGGACACTGTAAAATAAAGTGTTACCATCAATTATACTAATATTAATCTTAAATTGCACGTGTGGCTCTCCATAAACACGTTGTTTACCGGTATATGCATGTTTCTTGAGCATCATAATACACTGATAATAATCATAAATGTGTCTTGATCATCAGATCATCATATTACACTGATTTCTGGAGGATCATGTGACACTGAAGACTGGAGTAATGATGATAAATTCAGCTTTGATCACAGGAATAAATTACACTTTACTTTATATTGACATAGAAAACTGATGATTTACATTGTAAAAATATTTCAATTTTTTTACTGTATTTTTGATCAGCCTTGGTGAACAGAAGAGACTTAAAAAAGCTCAAAAACATTAAAAATTATTAACTTTTCCCAAACTTTGAACAGAAGTATATGAGCTCAAATGGTCTTGATCAGTGTTGTGTGAGTATTTCTGTAATTAAACTCACGGTTGTTCCTCGCTCTCTAGATTTCCCCAGTTCCACACGATTACAATGAGAATCAATATAAAGTGAGTCTGTAAGTTAAGGAGTTTAATGATTGAGATTTCAGATTGAGCGGTGTGTGTGTGTGTGTGTGTGTAACTGCGTCAGACGTGTTTCATCCGTTCATCTCTGAAGTGTGATCTGCTTTCTCTGCTTTACTCCATTCAGATGACGTCCGTTAAACTCCATATAAACCATCAATATATTCAATCATAGAAACGCTCATAAGCATCTAAAGTTATCTTATACACACACACATTCAGTCTCTTGCGGACCGTTTCATTCATTTAAACTGTTAAATAGTGATTGTGCAATGCAGTTACAAGAGGTTTCACTACAACAAAAATTGTGTTCTTACTCAGTGTTTCTGTCTAAACATTCTTAAATCAAGATACTTTTATTGGAGAACAAGCAAAATTACTGAAGATATTAAAGGTGTGGCCCTTTACACAAGATGTAAAATAAGTCTCTGATGTCCCCAGAGTGTGTGTGTGAAGTTTCAGCTCAAAATACCCCACAGATATTTTTATATATCATGTTAAAGTTGTCATTTTTTGAGGGTGAGCAAAAACACACCGTTTTGTGTCTGTCTCTTTAAATGCAAATGAGCTGCTGCTCCCGGCTCAGGGGGCGGAGCTACAAGAGCTCGTGTCCTGAGAATTTTAAAAACGTTTAGCCTTTTATGTTCAAACCGGAGTCAGACAACATGTAGAAGCAACAGGACATCTCTGAATGGTTAGTTGATAAATTTATGTAGATTATGTGTAGTTATCTTCTAGTCATTGATTAGCATATTCTGTCATGATAATCTATAAATCGTGTTCCGGGGGCGGGGTTTATGTAAATTTTAGGGTTGGTGATGTCACTAACCCGGGAGGAATGTCGTGTAGTTCCTACCAGCCGTTTGTTGTAGTTCTTAAAAAGTGATTTCTTTAAAAGCAAATATCTCCCTTTGCTCTGAACTTTGAGCGTTGTAACTTTGCAGATGTTGTTTATGATCAAACACAACATTACACACTAACTACAGCTAGAAAAGTCAATCAAACACCCCTTTAAGACTTGTTTTTGGAAATTAACTAAGATTTTGCTTAATTCCAAGGGAAAACAAAATAATTCTTCTAACTCTAGTTTTTTCTTGATTTTAAGCACACACTCTTCTTTTTAATCGATTTTTTTAGAAAGCATGACTCAACATCTTCAGTCATGTTGCTTCTTCTCCAGTAAATGTGTCTTGATTTAAGAACGTTGAGATATTTGTGCTGGAAAACGAGACAGGAACTCTGAGGAAGAGCGTCATGTTTGCAGTGTGTGTGTGTGTGTGTGTGTGTTTCTCAGGAGAGAGTGTTATTGGTTTTCACTATTTAAAACCCAAATGGACTTTGGAGGATTCATTATGTCCTCATCTCAGCTCTGACCCCAACAGCCATAAAAATGATTGTGCAATATTTATTTTACGACATTGAAAATTCATAACTTTTCCCCGGCGTCCTGAAGGACGTATAAAAGTAAAGGAGGAGAATTCATGCGGTATTGAACATGTGTTCTCGGGGAACTCGTAAAAGCTCTCGGTTTCAGCAGCAAATCAGCAGAACAGGACCTGTGAGATCCGGCGAATCACGTCACGAGTGTGTGTGAGCGTGTGTGTGTGTGTGAGCGTGTGTGTGTGTGTGTGAGCGTGTGTGTGCGTGCGTGCGTGCGTGCGTGCGTGCGTGCGTGTGTGTGTGTGTGTGTGTGTGTGTGTGTGTGTGTGTGTGTACGTGTACGTGTGTATCCGTGTGTATGTTCTGCTATGTCCGTGTGTATCCGTGTTGTGTGTGTGTGTGTGTGTCCATGTGTGTTCTGCTGTGTCCGTGTGTGTGTGTGTTCTGCTGTGTCCGTGTGTGTGTGTGTGTGTGTTCTGCTGTGTCTTTGTGTGTTCTGCTGTGTCCGTGTGTGTGTGTGTGTGTGTGTGTGTGTGTGTGTGTGTGTGTGTGTGTTCTGCTGTGTCTTTGTGTGTGTGTGTGTGTGTGTGTGTGTGTGTTCTGCTGTGTCTTTGTGTGTTCTGCTGTGTCTGTGTGTCCGTGTATCCGTGTGTGTGTGTGTCCATGTGTGTTCTGCTGTGTCCGTGTGTGTGTGTGTGTGTGTGTGTGTGTTCTGCTGTGTCCGTGTGTGTGTTGTGCTGTGTCTGTGTGTGTGTGTATCCGTGTGTCTGTGTGTGTCCGTGTATCCGTGTGTGTCTGTGTGTGTCCGTGTATCCGTGTGTGTTTGTTTTCTTCTGTGTCTGCCTGTGTGTGTGTGTGTGTGTGTGTGTGTATGTGTGTGTTCTTCTGTGTCCACCCGTATCCGTGTGTGTGTGTTCTTCTGTGTCCGCCTGTATCCGTGTGTGTGTGTGTGTGTGCAGGTTTATTAGGCTGCTGTCACTTTAAGACCTGACGCACGGATCCATTACACCGTTACACATTTTCTTTCTCAACTGTTTACTTTCACTTAAAGCATACGGACTCTGCTTACCCAGACTGGTATTTTGACATTATCTTGTGTGTATTGACGGTTTAAAGTAATTGTTCACTTAAAAATGAAAATTCTGTCGTCATATACTCACCCTCAAGTTGTTTCAAACCTGTATGAATTTCTTTATTCTGCTGAACACAAAAGTCGAATTTTTTAATAATGTCGGTAAACATTATTAATTCGGTGTGTGTGTGTGTTCTTCTGTGTCCGCCTGTATCCGTGTGTGTGTGTGTGTGGTGTTCTGTGTCCACCTGTATCCGTGTGTATGTGTGTGTGTGTGTGTGTGTGTGTGTGTGTGTGTGTGTTCTTCTGTGTCCGCCTGTATCCGTGTGTGTTCTTCTGTGTCCGCCTGTATCCGTGTGTGTGTGTGTGTGTGTGTGTGTGTGTGTGGTGTTCTGTGTCCGCCTGTATCCGTGTGTGTGTGTGTGTGTGTGTGTGTGTGTCTGTGTGTGTCTGTGTGTGTGTGTTCGTGTTCTTCTGTGTCCGCCTGTATCCGTTAAACCCCGAAAAAAAAGTAGATGGACCCCAATTGACTTTAATAGTATTTCCACAATGGGGTCCATCTACTGTTCATTTACCGACATTATTAAAAATATCTACTTTATATAATAAAGATATTCATTCAGGTTTGAAACAACTTGAGGGTGAGTAAATGATGACAGAATAAATTTTTTTAAGTGAACTATTCCTTATTGCACAAGCAAGACGTAAAAACTAAATTTAGTTCTGAGAGGTGACTGTGTGTGCGAGCACAAAATATGAGTGAGGAGAGGCGGGTTTGTGTCTCAATTCACTTACAATGTAGGATATACAAAATATGTCCTTGCATTGATTTTTTTTACTCTTCATGTTAAAACCCCAGCATGGTGTTTATTGCTTTAGTGTGAAAAGGTAAATACATGAGAGAAATATTTCACCTCATAGCATTAGCGTTAGCATTAGCGTTAGCCACACTTTCCCAGAAGCAGAAGTTTTATCTCAGGGTTGCAGATGATCTGATCTCCGGCTTGCTCATAACGGCCTCTGATATTTGGGTCGTAAATCTCCGGCGACTGTGGTTTAGCTGACGTCTCCTGACAGCGTTTGCTGTTGTTTCTCGGCTCTTGTATAACGTGCTAATCTAGAGCCCTTAAATTGGCATGTGCTAACGGCCCCACAGGAGGCAATAACCGCGGCGCAGGGCTTTATGTGGCTCTTATTACGGCCCCTGTGACTAATGCACACGATACACTTTTATATGCACCTTGTTTTTATATCCCTCTTGTTTCTCTCTTTGTGAGGAACACATGAGCTAGGCATCCTGGGTAAATTGCACATATATTTCATGCGTTCACACTGCAAGAAATGACCTTCTTCCTTCTATTTTTGTCTTATTTTCCAGCACAGATGTGACTCTGGAGCACAAACCCAGTCTGGAGCCGCACGGGTATATATCTGTGGCAATAGCAACTATACATTGTATGGGTCAAAATTATCCATTTTTCTTTTATGCCAAAAATCATGAGGATATTAAGATCATGTTCCATGAAGATATTTAGTAAATGTCCTACCGTAAATATATAAAACATGTATTTTTTGTGAGTGAATGCAGCACAATCATGAACATAAATGCACAACTTTAAAGGAGATTTTCTCAATGTTTAGATTTTTTTGCTCCTCAGATTCCAGATTTTCAATAGTTGTGTCTCGACCAAATATTGTCCTATCCTAACAAACCACACATCAATGGAGAGATTATTTATTCAGCTTTCATGTGATGTATAACTCTCAATTTAAAAAAATTTAACCTAATGACTGGTTTTGTGGTCCAGGGTCACATATATCGAAACATTCTCAAATCAAGAATTGACTGAAGATGTTAAGTCTTGTTTTCTGAAAAATATATTAAAATTGAATGTGCTTTTATTATGTGTTTTCAGAAATGACCTTTCATGAAGTGTGTAATAGAGCAGTTTGTGAATGTAAAGTTTCAGTGCAGATAATTTGAGTTTTTGTCGATTCTAAACAGCCGTAAACGAGTCGTCAGTGATTCCATTCTCACTTCCTGTTACATAACTAATTTGCATAATGCCAGCCTCTGCTCGTGATTGGCTGAACAGCGTCTCTTAGCTCCAGCCTCAAACACTGTCGTGTATCTGACACTGGGAGAGTTCGGTTCGTGTCGAGAAGATGCTGTTTTCTGAGATTGATACTGTAAAACCCACGCCATCGTCACTGTTCGTATCACTGTGATCAAGAGCTGAGATTGAGATATGATAATGAGCGTTTGCTTTCTGACCAATCAGAGCAGAGCAGCTCTCATAGAGGCGGGGCTTAGAGAGACTGAATCTTCGATGGAAGCGTTTCAGACACTGAGAGAAAAGAGCTGACGCTGCTGTGGATATTATGAGGAAACTAGTGTTTTTGACATTGGATGCATGTAAATCTAGTGTAGGAGACTCAATAGGAAATAGGGGTATCTTTTTTGATAAATTTTTCAGGAAACGTGATTTTGCTTCTCAGGTAATTGGTTGCCAGTGTCTTCTCGGATCAAATTAAACTGCTGAAAACGCTGAGCTGTGTGTGCTTGAGAGCGATTTGGCAGCGCCGTTTTTTTTCCGGTTGAGACGCTTCGTTGCAATGATGCAGAATATCCATTGGTCAGTGTGGTATTAGTCCCGCCCCTCCTCCACTGTGATTGGACGGTTGGGTAAAAAGTGACAGGCCGCTCTCATTGAAAACGGTTTTAGAAATACGCCAATCACGTGAACAAACGCTTTGGTGGACACACGGCCTAAGCGCATGGTCTAAAGCACAGGTTCACTTAGGGCGGGTCCGAATCCAGGTCTGCTAGTTTAACAACGGGATAAATAGCCGGCGCTCCCGGCGCTGGTCTAAAAGGGTCGTCCCTATTCTCTTAATAAAGTTACAGCGAGGTTAAAGTGCGCAAGCTGACCATCTATGGGACAAGCCCAATTCCACCATATCTTTATGTACACAATAATAATCTTTTACAATGTAATCCTTTTATTTTTAATATTTGACTTGTGTGTGTGCTGCTGTGCATCCCTGTGTGTGTAATGAGCAGAGTGTGTGTGTGTAATGAGCAGAGTGTGTGTGTGTAATGAGCAGAGTGTGTGTTTGTAATGAGCAGAGTGTGAGTGTGAGTGTGTGTGTGTGTGTGTTTGTGTGTAATGAGCAGAGTGTGTGTGTGTGTGTGTAATGAGCAGAGTGTGAGTGTGTGTGTGTGTGTGTGTTTGTGTGTAATAAGCAGATTGTGCGCGCGTTGTGGACCCGCCTATAGGCGCACATTTAACGGGCTCTTTAAATGACAATAAAAATATTCCACCGTTGACTTTTGACCAGGTTTCAGTCGGTCAATGGCGCTGTCCATTTCAGTTCCTCATAATAGCAACGCGCCAACAATGTGCCTGAACACACACTCGTTCTCAACAATGCGCCTGAACACACACTCGTTCTCAACAATGTGCCTGAACACACACTCGTTCTCAACAATGCGCCTGAACACACACTCGTTCTCAACAATGTGCCTGAACACACACTCGTTCTCAACAATGCGCCTGAACACACACTCGTTCTCAACAATGCGCCTGAACACACACTCGTTCTCAACAATGCGCCTGAACACACACTCGTTCTCAACAATGTGCCTGAACAACACACACTCGTTCTCAACAATGCGCCTGAACACACACTCGTTCTCAACAATGCGCCTGAACACACACTCGTTCTCAACAATGCGCCTGAACACACACTCGTTCTCAGACCAGCAGCTCATGGGCACGAATGCATTTGCTATTTAAAGGGGAGATGAAGCACTCAATCAAGTTTACATAATTTACAAAATGGATTTCCACTATAATCAAAAAATATATAAGAAACGTGAAAAATGTAAGGATATAAAAGAAAAAAGAAAAAACTTTTTAACTTTCGCGGCCAGGGCGCCGCCATTTTGCAGAATTCTAACCTGTGACGTCACGGGGTTGGTTGGCTCTGTGTGCAGTGAATGACAGAGATAGAGATAGAGTGAACCAGAATAAGCTGACAGTCTGCTGATTGTTGTTTTAACCACAGGGCCACAGAATCTGTTCAATACAGTTTGTCTGTATTGGTTCATTTGAAAAGTCAGGTTTCACTCAGGGGAAAAACGTCAAAAAGACAGGAAAGTTTGCTTCACTTTTTCAAATACGCTGGACAGTCAGATCCCAAACAAGCAAAAATCGTTTCCGCTGATCAAAAAGGAGACCACGGTGGACACAGTAGCCTAGTATCGATATCTCGTTATTTCGACATAAATAAGGGAACATTCTAATCTGCATTAAGCCACATTAAGCGTTCTTATAGCCTAATGGTTTTCTATGGGAGGAAAATGCTTAACCGTTCATATTATGGGCTCATCTGATTTTTAGGATTTAGTATAAATTCTTAGGATTTTAGTATCATAATGATTAGGCTAATAAATGCACGCACAATTATCCGTGAACTTGATTTGAACAAATGCCTTTCAACTTGTGTGTGCAAAATTCAGAATTAAATTAATGTGCAGAAATTTGTACAAATAAGAGATCATGTAGGCCTACTATACTGTTGTAGCCATTAAAAAAAGCGCGTTTCATATTTGTTAAAATATTATAGGCCTAATGTTTTTTGTTTTTTTTCATTTATGTTGATTTATGAAAAGTGAACAGCACGACCGAGATAGGATGCGCATGAGACATGGAGCGGGTCAGACATGATTTTGACCGTTGAAGTTGTTATAGAAAGCCTTTCTTTAAAGTGAATTTCGTTTTGTATAAATTGTATCTTAATTTTAATAAATTTTTCATCAACCAATTGCCTGTATTTAATGAATAGGCCGACGAAACAAACATAACGGAGGCGCCCGCGCGCTCACTTGCACGTGAACTAGAGCACATCCTAACTTAACGAAACTTAGTGTATGCCTCACACAGACATGACAAATACATCAAATACACAAAGCTTGAAATGTCTTTAAACGAAATAATTCCAAACGAAAAAGGCTACTCTCTGATTATGTAATCCATTATTAGGCTTAGGCAATTTATGTGCATTTCTCTCTATAAGCGCGTTCACACGGAGATGGCGATCGTCAACTTCATCTTTGCAGCCGAGTCGACACTTTTAGAGAAAACACTTGTTTATTAATAAAAATCAATACACGCGTCACCGGTTTTACAGATGCACGCACACATATTATTTCGAAATAACGAGATATTGTGTTGAAATAACATTATTATTAATAATAGCCTACATCTTTGTTAAAAGAATTTAACAAATGAACGTGAACTAGTTCATTTTTAGATATGTGAACTTAGTTCATTTAAAAAAGAACTATGAACATGAACTAGTTCATTATCATCTGTGTGAACTGAACTTTGAGATAGTTCATTTTTAGTATGAACTGGCACAACACGGGACGCTCCAGTGTCTCCGCTCGGACATCCTTCAGGGAGAGCATTGCCACTTCCAACACGTCTACCTCCCGGCACAGCATAGTAAATGTGCACGCCATGGTGATGCAAGATTGACCACGCAATAGATGGTCAAGATCAGCCTCTTGACAGCAGATAGACTCTGAAACGGTGGGCATCGCAGTACAGCAGCCACACTGACACCAGGTAACGTTAGCGTTCCCAACCCGCTCTTCTCCCCAAACCACCACCGGCTGTTCGACATACCGACGTACCACTGCTCGGTTCTAATGCCGTATCGGCTCAAATGCATAGGCAATGGGACACACGGGCTCAACAGGTCTTTCAAGTTCGTCTTCCTCCATTTTAAATCAAGCGCGCATTCAGTCAGGTAAAGAAATGCTGCATTCTCTTCACTAACCATTGGACCCAACCAACCCCGTTACGTAGGCTGTGACGTCACTTCAAAATGGCGACTCGCTATCTAGAAAGCTAGCTAGAAATTTCGAGAAATTTCGAAAATAATTTGTCATAAATGTGGTTTTAACAACTTTAAAAAAAAAACAAATTAGGCAAGGTGATTTTTGTAATATATGTAGCTACTACCAGTGCCAAAACATGGATGTTTCATCTCCCCTTTAAAGGGGTCATGAACTGGCTTTTAAAAAATTGTATATTGTTGTCTGAGGTCAACTTATGACGTTCGCTTGGTTTTTACATTTAAAAACATCAAAATGAATCAGTAATCGGCTATTTTCTGCCGTTGTTTAAGGGGTTAAACAACGTTTCACAGGACGTGAAAATGATAACTGCGTCGGACTGAAACTAGCTAAAAACACTTGCGTCGCGCTTGGCGCTGCATTGTGCCGGATGTTAGATTGGGCCCTCAATCTTCTATTCTATATCTATAATCTTAAAATATATATATATATATATATACAGGTACTGCGTTAGATTAAACTGGAATAGGGCACTTGCATATTGATGTCCTATTGTTTCACTGCTTCTCTCATTTGTAAGTCGCTTTTATTAAAAGCATCTGCTAAATGAATAAATGCACTGGATTACAAACAGAAACTCGTGAGTAAGAACATGTTGCACTGTCACCCGTCACTAAACCGGCTTCACCGGGGCTTCACACACTTAAACCGGTGTGAGTGTGAACGCGCTCGTGTGGGATGAGGAGCCTGTATTCCGGTGATCCGGCGACTGGCGTGAGTGAGTGAGTGTGTGTTGACGGCTGGTTGTGACAGTGTGAGGGAGTGTTTAATGGTTTGAAGCCCTGCTGTGCGCACTGGGACCGCAGTGACAGAGATCCCCCGATCCTCGGGATTGTAACCCCGTCAGAGGCGCGGGAACGCCGGCGTGCGAGACGAGCTTGACAGGCCGTCCGGGATCCGGCTCACCGCACCTCTAATTGTTCTGCTTTAGTTTCGGTGCAAGTGCACTTTCTGCTCATGAAACATTCAGAAACTTTCCCACCGTCGGCTGGTGAAGAGCGACAGCTGATCCACAGAACATTTGGAGAAAGTGGAGCTGGTTGTACGACAGAGGTGTCAAACTCACTTTCTGCATAGTTTGATTATTTGGGAAACATGCTTTTCTCCACCCCACACACACACACACACACACACACACACACACTCCACAAAAACACCACCGAAATGATGTGTGTGCATGAATTTATTTTGTTTTATTTATTTATTTAATTATGTATTTAATTATTTTAATTTTTTATTTATATATTTTTTTTAAATAATAGAATAATAATAATAATATTAGAATAAGAATGTATAATTTATATTTGTTTTGTCATTTATTTATTTTCATTTAATTTTTTTATTAATTAATTTGTTTTCTCTAATCATATTATGCAACAAATTAGTATGTGCTCCAAATTAATTTTAATTAGGAGTACATAACAATTATTTCATTAGGAGTACATTACAATTATTTCATTAGGAGTACATTACAATTATTTAATCAGGAGTACATTAAAAAAAATTATTACGTTTTATTAAGTTAAGATAAATTATTTATTAACAAAAATATTTAATTAGGAGTAGTTAGTACATATTTAGGCCCTTTATGATGATGAATACTCCATATATTTATACCTTGGAACGGTTTTATCATGCCAGTTTTTAAATGATTAAGACTTTAAATTATTATTATTGTTTATTTTAAGAACTATTCATAAAGCAGCATTATAGATATAAAGTATCACATTTCTGTTTCCATGGCGATGCATTATTGTCACTTGATACTGTTATGTATCTTTTAAATTTTTTGTTTTTGTTTTGTGTTTGGCACTTAAAAGAGAATCAAATGACATTTACACATTTATAGATGAGACTTACAGGTGAAACTGGAAAAATTAGGAATATCATGCAAAAGTTCATTTATTTCAGTAATGTATCTAAACT